>OY813000.1:936302-1095372 GCA_963681545.1 Germaria angustata | reverse complement strand
TGGCAAATGCGATTAAAGTTTTTAAAATGTTACTTTATATCAAAATTTTTTAGTATAACTTTGGTTTAGCATCAGATATGATTTTGTTTCTCTACAAACAAGAAGGATATTGAGGAATGCCTTCTCCTTTGTAACTTAAAATTTTCATTTCTTTTAGAGCGATATGCAGTAGAGTTTAGCAATAAGTCAACAAGTTTATTATTAAATTAGCCATTTAATTAACCCAAAGGTACTTTACATTTCCCGTGTCCTTCTGTAATAATTTTAATAACGATAAACAATTATTGATGGTCCTTTGAGGTTAACAAACAGTAAGAGAATTTTGGCCTATTCATCACATTCGCTGGAAATCAACTTCTTTGACGCATACAGAGTCGGCCTCAATATAATTTTTTGTATTTAAATTTATTCTTTATTTTTCGTACTTATTACGTTGATTTTCCTTGTCATTAATCCTGCGGGTTTAGATGTCAAGTCTGTCACTTTTTTCACCATTTTTTTCATCATTCTTACAAATCAACAACAACAAAAGTAATAGATAGAACTGAATTTCTTTCGTAACAAAGAAAAAATACATAAAACAAATACATACCAAAACAGACGGGGGAGTTTCCATTTATATTTTTCCTTTTAATAAAATGCGAACGAAAATCGCATTAAAATCTCAGACGCAGTAGCCGTTCAGCCCAAATAAAAACAAATCATTTGTTATATGCGCGTTATTTTGTTGACACCAAAATAATGATAATTCCTTTGTATTAACATTAATGAACAAAAGTTGTAGAGCAAAATAAACATAAAAAATAAAAATAATATAATTTTCTGCAAGAAATTTATCCTCAACAGAAGGAGCCTACACAAATAAGCCGTAAATATGTTTATTAAACTTTTTTTACACGTGGAAATTTAAGAATAAAACGTTATTGCAAAATATTAAATCCATACATTAAATCACTTGAGGGACACTCGAACGTCAACCGATCACGCAAATGTGTTGCAGCATTCTTTTCCCGGAAGGAAACAATATTTATTGTCCTCCCGCCTCATACGGATGTACATGTCTATATATTTTTACATCTTTCGAATTAAACGATAAGCAAATTAAATCCTCTTTGTTGACTTCTTTGTGGTACACAGTTCAATAGACAGACATAAATAAGATAAAAAAAGTTGGCACAGTTAAACTGAACGGCCTGTCATTTTATTCTGTTCAAGCAGGAGCTTTTCTGGTACTGCTGCCCTCCATGTCTGTGTGTCTTGTTTATTTATTTTAATTAAAACTATACTCTGTATTTATAAACGTAATCTTCTTAAGCTGCACGGCAACCTTGTGAGAAGTTGAATGCCGTTGCGTACAGTACGAGCTGATACTTCTTCTTCTTCTGCTTCTTCTTCTTATATATGTCTAAGACTATTTGTTAATCATCGCAAGAGGGGCGGGGTAATGTAAAGAACTGGTGCTATGATGGGATTTCAGTCATTAGATGTCATTGAGACGATTAACGAGATTTTCGTGTTTTCCGTTTATTGTGTGATTTCAGTTTCATCTTCTTTCGTTTCGTACGAATAAAAATAAAAGAAATAATTTTTATTGTTTGTATTTCAAAAAAAAAAAATCTTCTCCTTATTTTGCTTGTCATTTCTTGGGCACTGATAAATGAATTATGGCCTCCCTTAAGTTGAATAGACGGACAATACTTTAGTGATTAAGCCGTCGTTGTACAAAGCAAATGTTCATAAACATATGGTGATTAATTATCCTTATTGCTACTTTTGTCATTAGCCTCATATAATTTAAATAAATTAATATCTATGGGCATTAAAGGCTACTGGAAAAAACTACCACTTTTCGGACATAAAATGTTATACGAAATGAACGTTATGTAGCGTTACAATCGGACAGGACAAAGTTCCTTCTCGTTTTTTTTATATGTATGTGTGCAAATATGTGAGTAATTATACTATTTCTATAAAATAATTAATTTCACTGGAATTCCTATGCCCATCAAATCTACTTAAAGAGGGTCGCATCATTGATTTTTTAAGTAATAAAAAGAATTTAATCGAAACGATTTTATTTCAGTTGTTTTATCCAGTTAATGCCTGAAACTAAAAAGAAAACAAATTAAGAGACTTTTCATTAAATTGTTTCTTAATAAGGAGTTTTTGCAGCCTATTGAAGCAAAATTGACTAACGATTTTTAAAAAGTCTATGATTAACCAAAGAGTTGATTCCACCCGAATAAAACGTTTATAAATACAACAACTGAGCAGTTGCAAATATCAAGTGAAATTTGTGATTTTTGGTTTATTTTGCAATAATTGTTTCTTAAAAGCCCCTTTGGGACATTTCTCATCACTGTCTGCGAAGCTTCTTGAGGATTGTTCAATATGTTCGTTTCTAAAGTCCTCCCTCTCGTCCTCGTCCTTTTTAAATATTTTATTTTCAGTTTATTTATTTCTTCCTGTTTCCATTTCTTATCTTACTTTTGTTATTGCCGCCTTTAGTGGCATTCAAAATAGATGAGAATGGAAAATTGGAGACAGAGGTGTAAAGAAGACATCCAAAGTCTAAGACATACTAGTCTAGTACACTATCCACTGATCTGCAAAAGCATCCTTATATTTTGTTGGTGTACATAAAAAATATGCTGCACGTACACTATTTTCTGGCTAATAATTATTTGTTTTCGATATTTCTTGAAAACCGCTCGAGCCCAAGGTGCTTTATTCTATTCTTCCATATTTCACAACAACTTTGGCTGTCATCACCAGGAATTATATATCGTAGACTTACGAAAACTTGAACCAGTTTTTGTCAAGGGTGTTTACGATTTTAAGTTTGTTCATATTTTGGACAGAACAAACGATTAAGATTTACCAGTAGGTATTTTTCTCTCCATACCCCTCTTAGGAGCATTTGGCTTCCACAAAGCATCCCTATCTTGCACGGGTTTGTCGCCTTGTATCAGTTTCGTTAATCGGTTCTTGTTCCAGCTAAAAAGATGATTGGTCTGCTGTAGCATGTCTAGGGTAATGGGGGTGCCATCTGTCGTTGCCTGGAAACAACGCCCTCTATGTATTTTGGTGTAGTGGTGAAGTACCTTGAAAACCTTCATCTTTTCCTCGGGGGTGTTGGCTGCCTGACCTTTGTCATGATGTAATCCTCTTTTCCAAGGAGAGGATTGCTCGAAAAGCCATCGTGAAAAATGTTTGTCCTCTGCCAGGGAACGAACCTGGAGTACTTGGTTTTGTAGGCAAGCACTTTAACCACTACACCACGCCAGCACCCTACAATCATTAAATTCTAATAATTACATGGATCAAAATAAAAAATCTATGAAAAGTGTAAAATATTTATATTAATTCACTTTAGTTGTCGGAATAATTAACATTTCACATTTGATTGTTGGGGCTTTAGGTGTTCCTACGTTGACATTTCATTGGTCAAATCGGCATTGAACTTTAAGCAGCATGAAAAGATTAAAATTCGCAAGTTTATCGCAAAACATTCAAACACAATATGAGAATTCTATCATATGCAAAAAATACAAAATTTTCGTGTCAGTAAAAACTCAAGAAATAACTTTTCCTAAAGAGAAAGAAAAAAGTCGGTTAGTCTTTTTTCTTCGATACTCTTTAGTATAGCCTTTTTTTCTTCAAGATCTCTCAAAACCTTAAAAAAAACATCCACTTCCAATGATTTCATCATAATTTCTGGCTCGTCTTCAATGTCCTGATTGTCATTTTCATCGTCGGTTTCATCTTTTTATCAAGCTTTTTATCAAAGTTCAATAAAAACTGACTGATTCTCAACAAAAATAAATAAATAGTAATAATTTTCCACTCAAAGCTTTAGATCTAGTGCAAGAGTCATCAATAGAACAACAACAAGAAAAAATTGAGAAGAACTCTTGTTAAAAGCAGTCTGCCTTAAACATAAAATATAATATGAATTCTAACACTGGGACTCCCCAAAATAAGAAAAGGACGCAAAAATTAAATGAAAACGACTTTAGACTTTATAGATTCAGGCCCTTGTTTTACTTATGCATCTGTTGGTAGCGTGTGGAAAAATGTGTTCATACATCCGAGAAGTTCAAGTTTCCGGGTGATCGTGTTGTTGCGAGTCTAGTAAAAAAACAATTAAAGACACATGTGTGTACATTAAATATATTTATGTACACGTTCATATGTATGTATGTATTGATTTTTATATTACGTGTATGTAGGGTATTTAAATTCGTTTGGAAACTTATGAAATCTTGAAATCGATCTGGGCCTCAGACCTTCATGTGTTTAATACCAATAAATAAAATCTTTTCCTATGGAAATATCCTTTCCAATTATTAATAATTTGTGGCCGAAAAGGACACATGAGATGAAATTGTTTAACTCGTTGGAAAAATTCTGAAAATATTTGTTATAGACGGGTGCTTCTTGCTTTTAAATTGAATGGGAATGAGCCTTAGAACTCCCCAGTTTTTCAGCGTTTGTGTGTCCATAATGGTGATATGAAATATTGCCTTGGTATGACAAGGATAACAACGATTATCTGTTTGTAATTAAAGCATCTGTAACACTTCTGCCACGATGTGAATGTAGTGTTTGCTGCAGAAATAATTAATTATTGTACACAAAAGAAACAGAACACAAAACGTTACTTGGTTTCTTCTGCTGTTTTGCCACCAGTTGGCAAAGGAATAAAAAGGATGTGGCAAGAAAAAATAATACACATTCAAAGATTCTGTTGTAAATTCCATATTTGTATACTTTTCCTCAACAACATTTTTATTGCATTTGTGTAGGTTTTTATGCAACAAATTGTATTTTCTCTGGATGCTGCTGCAGTGATTCTTTATTTGTTTCAATTGTTGCAGTTGTTGCAGTTGTTTTGGGGCTAATTAAACATGAGTGTAACGAATCTTGAAAAAAACAAGCAATTGCTTTGAAGAAAAATTGTTGCTTCTTGTTGGCTGCTGCGAATGGAGGAAGAAATGCTTTGGCATATTGCAATACTTTGAATGTAGAAAATAAGGGCAAATTTATCGCATCTAGGAGAGACTGAGCAAGAGGACCAAACAAACAAAAGTCTCGTTCACATCAGCTGTAAATATGTATGTTTGTATAGAAAATCGAAAATGTTGTGCTCGTGTCATTAGTTAGCAACAGATCCTTTTGAACAATTTGTTCTTTGGTTTTTGTCTTATTTTGTTTTTTTTTTCTTTTTGTCTTTTTTGTTTTTTTTCCAAGGACCTGTTTTTATGCACAAGGAAATAGTAATGAAAAATAGTAAAAGTCTTGGCAAAAAAATCGTATCATTCTATTTCGTTAATGTACAAACAAGCGGAACAGAGTTGGGAAGATTCAATGCGACCCGATTGAACCTTAAAGTGACTCAATGTGCAGGTTTCAGGCAATTGTAACAAAATTAAAAAACGAAGTCATCTGTATGTCTGAATTTCGTTGGCGCTAATCAAATCATCAGTAAAATTCAGCCATACAAATCCCGACAAATACAATATGAAAACTTGAAGGATTCATTAATAATTTTCTACTCATGAACTACAAGAAATATGACCATATATATAAATAAAAAAATACTTTTACAAAACGATTAACAATTTTGTGAACATTTAATTGGGAGAATATCCTGAATACGACTAATTTAACAAATAACAAGTAGAGTTGAATATTAAACAAATAATAAATCTGAATGCAATTATTGAATGATGCAACCAAAATGGTAATAAATTTCTTCATTACATTATTAAAGTCATATGTGGCTAATTTAAAGAAGTGTTGCTACTTGCAACAAAGATGGTTGCTTACATTTTTGTCCCTGTTAAATTCCTTATGGGAATATTATTTTATTAAAAAAATTTGACATTTGCCGCATATTTTGTTAAATTTCTTTTTTCTGTATTTCATTCGAAGCACAATAGATCAACAATGGTTGCAGTGCAAAAGGCCATCCTGGGCCAAATCCCCATTAAATTACATTACAATTCTGTATTCGATTATTGAAATAAAAATAATTTTGTATTGAATAAATTACTTTATCAGATTCTAGTTCACGGTTTGATTTTTGTTCTTGTATGCGCTCAGATCCGAAATCAATGCAACGTTTTGAACTTTTATTTGACCGCCGATTTCAAAATAATTCATTTTTGCTTCAGTTATGGCCATTTTCATAAGTAAAATTTATAATTATGGATTATGAAAGGACGCTTCGCAATAGGCGCACAAAGTGCAAAATGAAATTTGGGCGCAAAAGGATTTGGAAAATTCAAAAACAACAATAAACTGGGTGATTTTTATGTTTGGCGATTTATTTCACATTTCGTGAAATGAAATAAAACCTCAAAAAGTTTAAATGCAACAAGGCCCTACAAATCTTTACGATTATTTACTTTGGGGTTAATTTTCATTCAACAACTTCAAAAATATTGCTTAAATCTAAAAGGTGGAAAAAGGCCCCAAAAAGCAAATAAAAAATTTTGAGTCCATGTAAATATTTTAATGAAATTAAACAATATCTGGTAGTGAATTTGACAGTCTTATAATTTTAATTAAATAAGACTTCCTGTGAAAATTTATTAGAAATTATATTCGTTTTAAACTTCAGGGAAATTTCACTAAATTTAAAAAAGTAGACAAGGCGTGGGTATTAAATCATTGGACTACTTTTTTCTGATATTTTGATATTGCAGAATCACCCTAAATTTTGGCCCATATACCACATGACACTTTGTGGCCTTTTACCTTGAGGTATCACTTTGTAGTGCCTCATTACGTACCGTAAAAGTTTAACTCTCATTAAATCACCTGTCATATTCAACACTCCGTAAAAGTCCAATATTTTGGGGACAAATCTGACAGCCTTTCAAGCATCGGTTTTCCATTTAAAATTTAAATCAGAACTCAAAAAGAAGTGTGATGGGTGATAACCTGATCAGTGGCCTAGATTTTGTATTATAATCTGCTTTATATATATTTTTTAAATTTTTATTATCAAATTCGTAACCCTGAAAAACTAGTATTCCCTTTTTAATTACTAACACTTAAAATATTGTAGGGTGCATTGTATAATTCTTACAAGGGTGTGCATTTACTCGTAGGAGTCCAAGTGTTGTAGTATGAGTATATGTATGTGTGTATGTAGGTAAGTAAACTTGTAATGAAAATCTGTGCTTAAAGCTTCACAACCGCAATATATCATAATGATTTCTTTTTTATACATTCTACATACCGCAAAATTATATTTATTTATCTGTGCGAAGAACTATTCACTTTTAATTTTTTATTGCTTCATTCCTGCCTTTCAACTGAATTCAAAAGAAATTTTGCAAAGATAAAACCAAGTACACATACACACACTTACTTCTACTAATAAAAACGAAATGCACACATACACATGCATTCAGCATTCAGTAACAAAATTTCAGTTCTACCAATACATTTTAGAGAAAAAATCGTGTGTAGCTGTAAGACGAAAAAACATTTCTCTACAATTGCGTTTAATAAAATGGCAGTTGTTTTGACACATGGCAAACTGTTTTCCAGCCGCTAAGGATCGTAACGCTAACGTATATCATTTGAAGTTCCAAGCAATGTGTCATCTTATTTTAGTAAATTTAACTGAATATGAGGAAATTCGGGGTATATGCTTTTCACCACACACTGCCTTCAACGTGTCGAAATCTGCATCCCTCGTCTATATAGTTCATTGATTTTGTTTTCCAGCGATGTACACTCATATATACTTACGCCGTACGAATGAGTCATGACAACTATAACAAGAACATCATTATCATAAAAAAACAAACCCACATCAATATAAATTATTTTCATTTAAAACAAAGTGTTGCTCAACTATTTATTTCTTTCAGGTTGGCTGTTGTTCCCCATGGATTAAATTTCACCTGATTTTTTTTAAATCTGATGTTGTTTTAGTCCTGTAGCCGCCCCCGTTTTAATTTTTTGTTAGTGCGCTTTTCTTACGTATCGCCACCTTTCACCTATAATTATACTTAAATGTGAACACGAGCCTCACACCAAAATTTTTTTTTATCAATTTCTGTTACTCATAAAGAGTCGGTAATATTCTTCTTTATACCTTTGGAACCCTCTTTTAATGATAAAAGATGCTGAATCTGACTGTGTTCAATAAACCTACACCATAATTTCATCGCTCTCGCTACGTTTATCCCGCATCGCCACTTGCAATAAATGCCTTAACATATATTGCAGCAAACGTTAAAATTATGTTGTGACATTTTTATAAAAATAAAATTTTTCAAATAAATGGTGAATTAGTAAACAATGGCTAATCATAAATTTAAGGGGAGCACAAGCTCTCGTTCCAGCCATTGGATGCAAGTATGCGTTATTTAAATGAACTGCTTGTTGCACAGGCAGGCTGTTCGTTTGTAGGGAGTCGAAACTTGGCAACAAACCGTCCTAGAGGTGGACCTGGAATACTCCTCTAATAAGAAAAGTTGCACCAACTGCCATTTTTATTCCCTGCTCTATGTATTTATAAATATTTATGTATGTATGTCTAGTATATTTTCGCAGTCATAAAGAAAATAATGCTAAATTCTTCTGCCATTTTGTGTCTTTCCTTTTAAATGCTTCTACTTGCGAAAGTCTTTTTTCAGCCATTATTTGTTTAGTCTTGTTGTTGTTAGTGTTCTTGGTTGTTGTTTCTTATCAAATAAAATTTATAAATATTAAAACAGCAACGAAATTGGTCATTAGCAAAAAAAAAAAAAAAAACTGAGGAAAAGCAGACAACAAATGAAATGGTATTTTTCGCAAGACATAATGAAAAATCAATTGCACGGTTTGTAAAACAAGACCATGGAGTCTGAAATAAATACCAACATTTATCATTTGAAATATTGCGGTGCATTGAGAGCGTGTCTGGAACAAAATAAATCCGAAGGAAAGACTTATTAAACTTTAATTTTTGAACACTTTTTATTATAAACTGAGTGTAAGAATATCGATTTACCAATCTAATATTAACAGAATTGAAGCAGTGGCGCAGCCAGAAATTTTTACATTCATTCTGGAGCTGGTAGTGCATCCCAAAGAATGGCCCTTCTACGCCAATGCATACACACGACCATGTATAAAAACTTGTTATAAACTTGTGATGAGTTATTGGCTACAATTACTTTCCTGAAGAAAAAAAATTCCCATAACTGGGCGTCATTAAATTTTTTGTTTTGAAAAAATTTATTAAAGATTTTTTCTTAATTGATTCAATTGTAATCATAATTTCAAAGTCAAGTAAACATTTTTTATAATTTCCTTTTGATAAGAAAGGAGTAAGGAGGATCCATCGACGGCTTAGAGAGCTATTGCACCTTGTTCTTCAATGGAGTTACTTTTACTTTTTTTACTTTTCTATTTATTTTTATCAAAATTTGGCGAAATGTCTAAAACTAAATTAAAGTATCGCACACTGGGTTAAAAACAGCCACGACTCCAAAAAATCCCAAATGTCCAGTAGAGCGAAAAAACTGTTGATGTTGTGGGAGCAAAGCAGGCAGCAGAACGAACGACGTGTTAGCGGTCTTTTTCCATCTAGATAAGAGTTTTGGCGTTTTCGTTTGTGAAAAAAGTGTAGCATATTTTGCCCTTTAAGAGAAAATAAAGAATTTAGTGTTCATTAAATACGTGCAAAACTGTTAGGAAAGCTCACGCAATCCTCTAAGGAAGTTACATTTTTCAAATTAAAGCGATAAATTAAAGGGCGATTTTCAGACGCGTATACGCCATGTATTGGAATTGAGATTTTTTAGACCGATTTATGAAAATTGTTTATGTGACTGTTTTTAATTCAAGATGTGAATTGTGTGGTTAGTTTTTTATATAAAATTAAAACATAACGATTTCGAACAGTAATCTAAAAGAGAGCATTTTTTCAATTAAGAGATCCAGGATACTCTTACGGCAGACCTCGTCTCTTGGTTAAAATTCAGGCAAGGAAACTCTTCAGCTGTAGTTGTTAACTTACGAATCTTATGTTTGTTAACAAAATAAATATGTATTTGATTATGATTTGAGGCATGTGGCTAATGTAATTTTTCGTAGGTTGAATTGTTTTTGAATTTTGTGTTTCCTTTCGACGGGATTTGCCTGAATTTGGAATGACTTCCCGTTTTGTAAACATGTACTTACAACATAAATTTGATGTGGTATGACGAGAAATTGTTCCAAATTGATGTGGTTTGGCAATAACGCAAAAAGCGATTAATTATTAGTGAAACTTTAAGGAGTAAATAATTTAATGACCCCAATTTGCGGAAGAAGTGTGGCCAGTTTCAGTCAAGTGCATCTCTAATACATTAACGCTTTTATGTTGACCGTTGCAAGTACACGTACGTGTATATTTTTTATTTTGAGCGCATCTGCTTCTTTTCATGAAATCAAAACTCTTACATTGTTGAAAATTTTCATTTAATTTTAAGTTTTTACAACGTAACAACCGCTATGTGGCATGTCTCACTTTTCTGCTAAAAACTCAATAATGCAACAGTCATGCCTTCTAGTCGATGCGTAGAAATTACAGAAAACATGTATCTGTTGCACTCAAAGTTGTATATTTCTTTTATGAAAGTCAAAAAATATTGATGGAGATTCCACCCGGGTGTAAATTACGTATTTTTTTTTTTTTTTTTTTTTTTTTTGATGAGGTGGTGGCAAGTCTGCTGATTCGATAGCCATTCAAATGAGCTGCATCAATGCTTAAATTATCTTCTGATGAATGTTTGGTGTGGCGTCCTTGTGAATTTCCGATTCCTCAAAATAAAACCAAATTACGCTGTCAAAATATTTGTTGTACTGAAAAGTTTGAACTGAAAATACCAATTGGTCACTCACTAAAAAACTCACGCGTCAAATTAATAATGATATTTTATATTCATTCAGTCATAAAGGAAAATGTGCTTCTTACGAAGGAAAGAGAACAAAACATTATAAAAGGCAGTAATAAATTATGTTGCAACTTGGTTGAAAGACCTTTGTTGCTTTTATATACTCGTATTGGTATGACATATTTATCCCCAAACATTGTTCATGGTTAAGAATGGAAATTCAATTGATGATGTTCTCGTTATTCATAAGATTATTGTAATGATGATTATGAAGACGATGTTGAAGGAAAACTAAAGTTTTTTTTTGAAAACAATTTCAGAAAACGTTTACAATAATAAGCAAGAGAAGCAATCATTCGTCTTAAGCAACGCCTTTCACCTAGAGAATTGTATTGTTGATGTAAAAGAGATTTGGAGATGAATAAAAATGATGAACAAAACACAGCACGAGTGACGCAAATGGCGTTAATGGACACTGTGTCAAGTATCATTGACAGGAGCTGTGCTTGCCCTTTTTCACATTCATTTCTCGTGCTCATCCACTCAGTCGTTGATTCAGTCAGTCCTTGATGTAGCAACAATATTTATTTAACAACAACTCAATGATTAGATGGAATGAAAAACTACCGAATACTCTTAACACGTACTAAATGGATGACTGTCAGAATAACTATTTTTCAAAGGGACTGCGATTGTTCTAACAGCAGCATTTATAGTTGCTCTCATACATTGCATTTGTTGCAGAGGCAGTCATAGTTTTTCACATCATTTGTAACAGTTTATTTTAACGCATCTCTTCCTTTATCAAATATCCTTTGCGTTTCTGGTTGTGCCCTCATTCATTCATAATTCATTATTCTATTGAAATTTAATTTCGTTTTAAATTTAGTGAAAAATTAAACTTTATTTTAACTACTGTGTGTGTGTGTGTGTGTCCTTGAGTGTTTTCCATTTATATTGTTTCATATTTAATGATAAACGAGCTCTGTTGCTCCTCCTGACATCTAAATAAATATAGTGAGCAGCAACTAACACAACAAAAAGGAAGATGGGCTGTGAAATGAACAGAGAAAAGTGTCAGCACTCAATATTGCAATAGAAAATAATAATGCGACACAAAACACTCATCATCCACATCAGACTTCACTTCAGTTTGGATTTCAGGCTCTTCGCTTATTCAACATCATTTTTAAATTAATACAAGTTAAATCCTGTGTGTGTGAGTGTATGTTAGTACGACTGTTTCAATCCAGTCATTTTATATATTTTTAATTTTTTATGTTGCAGACTTCACTGTAACCGTTTTCACAGTTTGAATAAAGCAGGCGTTACTAATTTTCAAGTGGTCCTGTATCCTTTTATTTATTTATTTATTTTTTGTACGGGTAATAATAATAATCCAGAAATTAATCATTTCTTGGTTGTAATGAAGCTCTACACTTAAAAAAGGATTTTCCTGGTAATTTAACTTCGTATTTCGGCTCTAATTTGTTTTTATTATTTTTATTTTCGAAAATTTATCCTTATGTAAGCATTTCTGTGTACACTTAGAAAACTATTTCTGTAGCAAGATGTAAACAAAAACAAATTTGAAAGACTTTCTTAAGAGGCAAGTATATTTTGTTCTGTTTTAAGGGAATTTTTCATATTTAATATTGACTATGAACTTTCTATTTCTAATTTTCTATTATTCTTAGGAATCCGACAATTTGAGGATGGAGAAAATTTTCAAGTCCATATGTTCATTGTGTATGTCTTGTCCTACTGCCTCTACACTTTAATACGTTCAGATTAAGACAGAGTTTTTCTGATTTTGGCTCTTTTATGCTGGTTTTACGGACTAAAAAACCATATTTTTTTACGTTTCGGGTTTTTTGTGAAAAGTTTGATTTTTCATTGACTTTTCAATTATTGGAGAGATTTGAATTTAGTAGTTTTTTTTTTGTTGTTGTATCGTACATATTTAAACTTTAAACTTTTTTCTTCTTTGGGTCAATTTTGGAAATTTCATTGAATATTGAATTTTCTCGAAATATAGAATTGTGATAAATAATTTTTTTCGTTGACGGGTGAGGTAGGGTTGAAAATGCTTTAGACTTACAGTGACCGTCGTCAACTGCGTTGTGTGGTGTATCCACTAAAACACTCCCCCCCTCCGTTTCTGGTGGGATGCCTTCCCGGGACTGTTTTCTACAGTACTTCGGGAAGGCTCAGGAGCTTCGTCCTCCTGAGAAGGACTTTTCCCGAAACACCCACCTTTGGGTCCGTCAATGTTATAGTGATGGCTCATTCTTACTGAGTCTCCATTGATGGGGACTCATTTTGCTGTGCATCCAGATCTATTTTCTTTCTTCTTAAGACATACTCGATGTAGTTACCCACAGCACTCCATGCGTTTTCGCATTCGATCATTCTGTCAACTATGTTGGCAGGGGTGAAATCGCCAATCTGCCCTCTTAATGCGCTTCTCTCGCTAGTGATAAATAAATTTAATTGTTAGAGTTTTATGGAAAATTACCATTTTTATTTATCTTCTTTTTGCTAAAATAATGGGACTTACGGTGAATATTATTATTTCTATTATTTTTTTATTTATATACATTTTTAATATTTCCGCTTTTGATTTTTAGCGGAAATTAAACTTTTTATGCAATTTTCTAATTATTCGTTTTTATATTTTTATATGCAAATAGATAATTGTACGTAAGTATTACATCGCATGCCTTTTTCAATCAAAATACCACAAATTTTTCTGTCATTTTCGTACTTTAGGATAATTGAAAGGGACGAAAAATGGAGTAATAATTTATTTCAAAACTTTTCGTTAACAATTTAAAAATTTTAAAATTAGAAAAATGCTTATATGGCGATGGGAGTGAAGGAAGATAAAAACGCTTGCGACTAAATTTTGAATTGTGTTTCAGAATTTCTTATTTGAAATATGTTGATAAAAAATTCCGAAGTGCAACAGAAATATTTTGAAAACATAATCGAAAGTCGTAAAAACAATATTCGGCGATTCTGAACGATTTCCTTAGTCACAATCGTCGTTGTCTTTTATAACAACTCAGTGTTTCCCATTTTAATGACTCTTCAACCATTTATTTGTTTAAGTGTTTGCTAATACATGTATGTGTGTGTGTGCTTACGTGCATATTCGACCAAAATTCCTTCATACTTAATCCTGTCTTTTTTATTTTTATTTGTTTTAAGCTCAAGCAAAACAAAACATTATAAACACTGTGTGTGAATATTAGAAACTGAATTGTGTAGATGAAAGTGATTTGAACTAAATTGCATGAGCATGAGCATTAATATCCATTCTGTATGCCTTGAATTAAAGTAATTGAGATTTAAAGGGATTAATGTGTCATTTAGCAAAATGTTGCTATTGCTGTTGCTTAGTATAGTTTGGGCCTGTTTTAGCTCAGCAACTTTGATAGAAAAAGTCTACCAAAGAGTTTGAATGTTTTCTTTTGAAAATGGCTTGAACGCGTGCCAAAAGGAGCATAATGAGCTTTTGAGGGTGAGAAAATGTCGGATTTAAAGTTTTAATTTCATTTCCTTTTAACGCTTTATTTTTCCTCAATATCCTCACCAACGAAATTCTGGTTCACTCTCGCCCCTTGGTCGCTGGGAATGGTATGTGGGATGTTTGTGTATTTGTGTGCGTATATTTTTGTTAGAGAGTTTTCCTGTCGTATTTGCGTAAATGATTACATTAGTGGGTACAACATAAACACAGACGTTTTCATTTTTAAGTATCGTTGTATCGTTTTCTTCATCTATTCTTTGGATTTTTTATTTTTATTATATTCACCCCTCCGTAAAATTGCCATCAATCAGTTGATATATTGAATTAAATTATAAATTAAAATAAAAATACAAAGCAATTACTAGGGAAAAATAAAAATATACAAAAACAAGTAAAGTATTCCCCCATTTCTCGGCTTTCATTCAGTCGACTTAATTCTATTTAGAAGATTAGTAACGTTATGGGAATTTTCATTAGAAAGCGAAGTTGCTCTCGCGCTGCTAAGCTTAATTAAATTCGTGATATTTTGACAAGTTTGATAAAATCAAATTTAAAATTATCCCATTTTAGATAAATCAGTAACTTTTTGACAAAGAAATAATCGTAATTAAATTAAATCACCAAGTAAGCGAATTACAAAATTATTACAATCTTAAATTATTAATAATTTATTTTTTAGATAGTTTTTGGAACAACAATGTTACATATTTATCTCACTTTTGGGCGGTCAGATGAAGTAACTATTTAAGGAAACAATAACAAATGGGGAAAGTCTGCACCGTGGTGTTTGTAGGTGCAAATAAACGATTTGAAAATTCATCACGGAGGAATCACTGATTGTGCAAAAGTAAATAAACCATTTTATTCATTATACATATCAGGGGTGGAGATGAATAAAATATAATGGTACACGATTTGGGAGCTTCCGTCATATTGTTTCTATAATGATTTAATTTAATTTTGATTTATCTGCTCAGAAAGTCATTTCATTTGATACCCATGTCATTTAGGTGTATAAAAAATAATGATCCTTTGATATTTGGCGTCCATAATTTTAATTTAGAATGAATTGATTTTATTTTAACCACAGAATACTGTTCCACAGAATTAATTTAAATTAACTTCTGGCCGACGAATGACAAAAATTGGAAGACTCTAAATTAAAAATTAATTTCCTTTTTTATTTGGTTTGTCAATTTTATTTTAATTATTACTGCAGCCAAGACGAGTTTATGTCCAGTAAACTCAGCTGTATAACTTTTTCATAAGGAGTTTGACAATTGTTTTTTCAACTTTACTGCAATCAGTGCTCCTTGCTACACATTAAAAATGGGCCTTGACTTCCCCTTGCAGAGTGTCATAAAAGGAGAATAAAAGCAAAAAACAAAGGAAACCATTCAAGGTAGACCTTTAAAAAAGTCAAATTATACAAAACGGAATTGTGGGTGGAACAAAAAATTGTGCAGGATAAAAAGGAGATTCACATTGCTCTCACACAAAAATATATGTCTAAAATTAAAGACAACCACTTACAGCCTGCCAAATTGTATGAACTATATGCGAGAAAGTCGTTCCCAAAACTAAATTTCTTTTACTGAAATAATAATTTCTTACTTTTATGACAAAAATTCCTCAAGTTTAATTAAGGTTTCGTCAAATTTAAGAAATTTTTATTAGACTTAGATTTGTTGAAATTTTTCTTAAATTAAGGAAATTTTAAAAAAAATTTTAGGAAAATTATTTTTAGAATTTAGTTTGCCTTTTTTCAGTGTTTATACACTATAAATCAAAAATAACTTCTACTATTCGTGAGCATATTTAACACAGAAGTCTTTCGCAGGCATCTTGTGAAACTTCGCGTAAGAAGTATAATCCAAATCGGCGATAATTTCTTACATATTGACTTGAATTGACTCAATGTGAATACAACGTAAAACAACTCTGCCATTTTACGACAACTGTTTTTACGTAAGCAACCAACAAACAAACTTTTTCAAACTGTTTGATAGGATTTAATAAAGTTTTCGTCAGGACTGAATCCTGATTCTTACAATTAATTGCTTGTCTCAAACAATTTCGCTTATTTTATCAATCATTCATGGAAAGTCCCATATATCGACTCTTTGGTCTTAAAAACAAAATAATCTTAGAATTAAGCTTTGTAACTTTTCCAAAAAAAAATTTATGTGCTCCATGTGTTGTGTAAGAACTTTCTTATATTTTTAACTTTTTTTCCATTTCATTTCATTTCAGCGGTTCAAGCAATTGGTTTTTTATTTGCTGCCTTCAAAAAGGAATTGTCGATGAGAATGATATTTTATGTTGCTTTTCAAATTGAATAAATTATGTTAATTTCGCAACAAACAAAAACAAAATACCAAAAAAATATTTTTTAACAATCGTTCATACACATATTTAAAAGGAGTCAAAGTCAAAAGGAAATCCAAAAAGGACGAAGAGCAAAAAATCTTAAGGAAAACTGCAAACAAAATTCAACAAGTATCAACAGGATTTGAGTGTGCTTAAAGTATTTTCGCAAGTAATCCGCAAACCTTAAGTGGGTCGGTTCGTCTGTAGAGTGGGTTGTTGAAAATAAAATTTTACATTCATTCTTCTTTCATCTTTATTATTTATTATTATTATTTTTGCTTAAGAAGTTTTAATGGAATGCAAGAAAATATTCTTTGCCAGCCAAGCCAACATCCCCATCGCAATTTATGCATTTGAAAGAGCACTTACATCCTTCCATCGACTCTCTGGCAAACCAACAATCTAATGTTCTTTAATAACGACATTCGAATTTCAATAAATTTGATTGAGAAACAATTTAAGAAAATTTAAATCTTATATACAATTCTTTATATACTTTATTTTTCAAATTAATGTTGACATGAATTAGATAAAAGACGGCTTCTTTATGACAATACATAAAGGAAATTATTGGTAACAAACAAGACTATATGGCTATAAATTTTTTGAGTAACAAATATTTTTGAGCAGCAAATATTTTTCTTAGAAAAACAAATTTATTCTAAGTCACATCCCCTCCTCAATCCTCATTTAAGATTAAAATTAAATTACTTTATCCGCATGACTTAAATATGAAGACCATTTAGAAAAGGTACAACTAATTCAGTTCCCTATATTCCTTATTTTATTGACACATATATTTTTTTGTATTCGTTTAATTTCTTTTTGATTCACTTAAAAGAATACTTTTAATTTCGGATTTCAAGTAAATATAGCGCAATATGCTCTCAAAAAAACAGAATATGAAAGCAAATATGCATTTACGCTAATATGTTTTTTGCGCCACACCCCAATCCAATTGGCTTGAATTAAACTTCCCTGGGTCCTTTAGAAATAAAACTCAATCTTAATAGAGAATTTGAATTTGGCCAAAATTATTCATTGAATTCTTACAAAACCTCTTCGAGCTGAAAGGGACCATCTGTTGAAGTTTAAATAAATTACTGCCTGTTTCACGATGTCGAACGACATTGTTCGTTCGCATAAATACATTAAAACCAAAAACAACATTTTAAAATTTGTTGCTGTTTCAAACATATTTATGCGAACGAACGATGTCGTTCGACATCGTGAAACAGGCAGTTAATGTCGCTTGTAATGGGTTAATTACATGGAGAGCTCACTTTAATTCTGCTGCTTGCTGCTTTTACCATCAAACAATGTTTCAAACAGTGAAAATTAAAAACAGGTCTAAATCAAGGTATGATGGCGAAGAGAGAAGTTGAACTAAAATGATATAGTGACATTCCTAAATACAATAAAAATTACAATATCATTACTGAGGCATTCACAAGCTCAACAACATGATTTGAGTCACAGATGCCCTTAAATAACAATTTAGTGGCTCAATGCCAAGTTACGTTTGATGTGTCTCTTAGTTTTAAGCACTTTTACAAGCAGGTATTTAAAAAAAATTAAATATGTTCACGTATTGTACACCTCTTTAAAGAAAGTCATGAAGAATCGAACTGTCAGTCATGTGTCACTTTTCATTTAAACTTTATTTGCTCAGAAGCCATTTCATTTTATTCTTTAGCATCATCGTAATTTTTCACCACCAGCATCATTGTCGTCCAGATCGCCGCCATCACATTATAATTTTTAAGCACCACTTACATCCGCAAACGAGGGCATTCGGGCGTTCCATCATTTCCCCTCGTTACACTGACTGATAAACACTTCTTGCATAAAACGTTGCCACTTTTTATTTCTCAATTTTTCCCTTTCAATTATACAAAATTATCATAAACTGGTATACATACTCATGTATGTATGTGTATGCGAATGTGTAATAAAGTTTTCGTGCGTATGCATGTATGTGTATCATGCACATAAGTGAATGGAAGTTCAATGAAACTGCTGCTGATAGCGTAAAGGACGACGATAACAAAGAAAGAAATGCTCGACCGGTGTGGCGGAGTGATGAAAATTTCCAGAAATCGAAATTTTAAATATACGAAGGATTACCACAAAGTCTAGATGTATTCAAGAGAAATTTAATAAATATTGCAAGATCTATGTTATTTCTCAATTCAATGTATCATGATGCAATTACTCTTGATATCCTGTTTTAATTCTTCCTCATTTGCATTTTCATTCCATTAACAATATACTCGTAAATAAAACTCTAATAAATTTAATTTACAATCCAAGAGCACAAGTTTTCAAAAATAAATAAAATACAGTCCTTGTATTTATTCAGTCGAATTCGTATAAATGAAAATGGAAAATGTCAGCAATTGATTTTCATTTAAACAGACCTCGAAGCAGTGAAAATCCTTTCCTTTAAGCGATCTCATCACTTTCGAAATTGTTCTTTGAACCGAAAATATACTAAAAATACTAAAAATGAAAAAGATTACAAAAGAACTTCGCTTATCCGAATTCGACTGTACGAGTACATCGAACGAATGTGCTCTGTGGCATGGTTGACAAGTTTAATGCATCGACAACAACAAAATTGTGTGTTCTTGTTGCTTGTTGCTATTTTAGTTGCTTTATTCAAATATGTACTCGTATTAAGTACAAAACCATGCCACTGTCTCAAGGCCTGTCTATTTGAAAATTACTTAATTTTATTAAATTTAATTTTGTGTTGTTGCTGTGGGTAATTGAAATCTCACTTCACTTTTACTTTGGCATTATTCTGACAACAGCGATTCTTTATTACAAGTGCGAGTGTCGATGTGCAAGTTTGTTTAAAATTATTTATTTAACATCTTGTTGCTGTTATCACCAAGGTGCTCGCTCACATTCTAATGTAAACTTTTCAAATAGTACTTTATCCTTCAGTTTTCCTGTCGTCCTTCTGGTAGTCCTGATGTACTCACAGTTCGTCAAAAGGTGCTTCACATTCGTCTTCAAAGCGATATGTGTGAATGTTTGCGTGACTTTAACGTGTGTTTTGCATTCATGTAGTAAATATTTGTTTACAAGAAAAAGAACGAACACGTTTCATAATTCAGTTTTTAATAAATAAAATAAATAAACCAAGAAGTATAAACGGGGTGTGTACAAAAAGTAAGTTGAATTTTTAGTTTTACCAAAAAATATTCATTTATTTATCAACATTCACCCAATGCAATTCCGCCCAAATGATCTATCTAATCCACGAATCACATCTGATAAACTTAATGGATCTCTCCAGTTCTGGAAAAGTCACAAGCTGCTAAATCCGTTCAATATGGAGCCTGGGTTATGTCGTGTAGGTGAATGCCGCGAAATTCAAAAAGTACGCACCTCGTATCTGTGTATGTATGTGTGCAAATCGTAAAGAAAACGAACGAAAGTAAATTGGGAAAATGGTTGTTTCTGAGCGTTTGAAAGTATATTTATTTAGAATTAAGAAAAATAACTTGAATCAGCAAACATCAGTTTCATATATTTTTCCATGTCTTGTATGAGAAATATTAAAATGTTATTGGCAATCAGCTTATTTCGTAACAAATAAGTGAGTGTGAAAGAGCAGCACAACCGACATTAATTAAATTGGCATTTGAATAGTGCAAATAAAAGAAATGACTCGAAAAAAAATTCGTCATTTAGTTTTATGTAACAAGGACTGTTTTTCAATTGGATAATAATCAGTATTTGTGGAAAATTCAAACAAAACGTAAATTTGTGAGGCAATATCCTTCAAGGACTCATATTATTTTTATTTTTAAATAAATTTTTTTATACAAAGATCAAATATGTTTCTCTCTGATTTCCTTTGCATGGCTCATATTGTATGCAAATGAAGCAAAACTGATGTTATGGTCCAGATTTGTTTAAGTTTTATGTAAAAAATATTGCAAAATATAACACTGATGAAGACGGGACTTACAGAGAGATCACAAAAAGAAAGTTGAAGAAAAGTCACATTTATAAAAATAAAAAGGGACATAAGGAATTCAGATTATTTGACATTATACGAGTAGTAATAGAATAAATTGTTACCAGATTAATAATAGAAATTAATATTCGATTCTGTGTTCATGTGTTTCTTAATAATATTGAAAGCGTTAATTTTAACAGTGAAAATTCTGACAAATATTCTTCCTTTAGCCCATTGGTAGTAATTTTATTGTTTCGTCATAAATATAGATCGCATAACTCTTACGCAAACTGTCTTGCCAATAATTATTTATTGTCGTTCATAAAATATAATTAAATAATAAATCGCACAAAAAAATTTCACATAAATTATTACCAATTCCAACCACTGTGCTAATTACGATAAACATAAAGACAAACAGAACACACGCCTGTAGACCCACTGTAGGCTCAAACGAATGAAAAGTCTTACTGTTTTCCAGTTTGCTTATACACGCATGGAAATGAACTGTTTAGAATATTGCAAATACAACAACAATGCCATATTCTTGCTCGTTTATTTGGCCAACCAAGAGGCAGACTTTCAACAGTTATTTTTAAAAATAATAATCGACCCAAATTTAGCAATTGAAAGGCTGGTTAATTGAAATCATACCATCCCCATTTTTATTTTCGGAGGATTAAGTTGACTCTTCAGTGTACAAAAACTAAATTTGTTCACGAACCATAAACTACTCGTACTGGGATTTTACTCGGCTCGTATGTTCGTGTTACTCAATGAGCTTGTGTTACAGTTAAGTCGGTTTATTCGTTGAAAAGAATTGCTTTCGTTTAGATACGCACAATCAGATTATACGATTGTGTAAGTATGTGTTAGACGCACACTCATTCATAGAGGAACTAATGTTGTTGCAATTTATGCTTCCGCGGCCAGTTAAAAGGAGATTCACCAACATTGATAAGCGCCAGAATATCATAAGGGAGCCACGTTATAAAATGTGTTTGTTCGGTATTGTTTTGTTTTTATTTATTCCTTTGTTTCTGCTCAAAGTAACAGTGGGTTAAAAGGATGATATTGTAGGCAAAGTTTATCATGAATCGTAACATCTATAATGAGCTTATTTGCGCTTTTTCTTTGTCTGCTCTTTAACTTTAAAATATGCAAATAAAACAACTGTGTATATTTAGATATAAGTATGTATACTTTACAGACTGAATTTATCTAATTATTTTTCATTTCCCACTGTTCCGTTTGTGCTGTTGATATTGTTATTTGTGTTGTTGTTGCTTTTGCTACAGACAATAGAAACGTATGCGTAAGCAACGAAGCGTGAAAGAATAAATGAATCGTAATTGAGCTGAGTAAATACAAACAGGACATAGAAATAAGTAGCTGCAGCCAACAATCAAACTTATACAAAGGACTATCTGACACAAATGTCTGTCTGTGTGTATACAAGTATAAACGATCTTATTGGCTTTAAACTATGATTGTTGTATAGAGCGTCAAAATTAAATTGTCTGCTGGCTTTTTGTTAGTATTCTTGTCATTTTCCTATGCTTTACTTTATCGTTATGGATTTTTTACACACATATATACATATATACATACATGTATGTATGTACACATGTGTATATATGTATGTACGTATGTACGTACATTCACTGCTTTTCAATATATTTTTGCACATGTGTGTATGCGCATTTATTTGTAATTTTTCCTCCTCCTTCTAATTATCATAACAATCCAAACTATTGTTGACTGGATACGCACTTGCTCCAGCAGCCTTTAACAACCAAACGCTCCCAAGTTATCGTTTCTGGAGGGTCACATCTTCCTCTGGAATGTATTTTGACCCCTGTAAAAATACATATCGCTCATTTAATGAAAATGTTTGAGTTACTGGGAAAAATGATTCTTCAATATCCTCCTTTAGATGTATAAGAAAAATCTGAATTATGTCTACAGTTAAGCCGAAATTATACCAAAAAGTGTGGATATGGAAGTAACATTTTGGAGCATTTAGCCAAGTTCGACTTTTTCTTTCGCACTTCTAGATAAAATGAGTTTTCTAATATCGAAGCAATTAAGGATTTTTCTAGTGATACCAGTACGAGTATGTTATCAGCATGTCCTTAGTATGATTACTAATAGTTTTTTGTTGGATTCTTACCTGTATATGAATGCTTTTCATTGGCTTTAGCTTTAGCAGAATCTTATTTGGAAAGCATACAAACTCATGTACAAATATCATTATATTTTTAAACTTGTAAATTGCAGAAAATAAAACAATTAATCGTCCTTCGGGTGATAATGAAAGTATGCATAGTATATAGTTCTGGAGAATAAAACCGACCTTAATACAAAGAGCCAATCGAATAGTTTCAAAACCAAGCAACTATGGGTTAGTTTAAAATCCGATATAATCCTTTTACATTTTATATTTTTTTTCCTTAACTGCTTAAATAAAAAAATTTTGAAAATAGGTCGATGAACGGCAGAGTTGTGTTATAATTTATAATCATTATTTCGGACGGTCACTTTGCCTGTTAGATTTCCAATGAAATTTTTGTGGAACCAAACTGAGACATTCAGCATTTCGTACAGGCGAATTGCCCTTTCAAACAAAAATCGTTAGTGAAGTTTAAACGGTTTGAAAACATTCAATCTCATACCAAAACATTCAAATACAATGGGAGAGTTCTCTATCGCTTTTATTATTACAAAATACATACATTTTAATATTAAGTATTTAAAACAAAGATTTCATTTTTCAATATTTCAATACTTAATATTGAAATTTCTTGTTAAAACTATTAGAGTTTTTGACAAATGCATTATTTGATGTGGCTTTAGCTCTTCATATGCCGACTTTTCATTGGTCGCTAAACCAAATCGTCAGTGAAGTTTAAGCAGTTTGAATGTTTTCAAACGATTTGGTTTAGCGACCAATGAAATGTCGGCATATGAAGAGCTAAAGCCACCACAAACAATGCATTTTGCAAAAACTGCAATTGATTTTTTATTTTTAATTTTAATGATAAACACAAATCATTAAGACTCAACGGGCGTTTATGTATTTTGAAATATCCTTACACCAGGAACTCATCATACTTAATAAGCATCCTGCAACAAGACGTCAAAGCTAAAAAAACAAACAAAAATTACGAACCCAAAAGACACGATTGAGAAATTCTGCTTGTAGCCCACCCACTGCAAAAAGTTTTTACCTACGCCAATGTGTATGTATAGTACATACCTACACATGTACACATTATGTCTTGTATAGACACTAACGGCTCAATTTATGACTGTGTGTGCGCCTTTATTGTAAAGTTTATTTGGATTTACATTTTGTGATGGTTTGTGTTTTATGTTAAGCAATTCAACATATACATGGGGGACATACATACATGTACGATAAGACGCCTCTAGAGAAATGAGTGCGATGTAGTGTTTCATAGAAAAATAGTTACAGTCGAACTCGAATTGGCGAAAAGCATTTAAATAAAATCGTCTAACAGAAATTAAATAAATCTGAGTTCATAGTCAGCATGTCTGCGCCTTCTTTTTGGTAAATATTTTATTCCTTGGTTCACAGAAGAATTTCAAAAGTTCTGTCTCCGCATAATCGAAATAACTTTCACTTTATCAAAGTCCGTTTATATAAAAATCTTAGTTTAGAAAGAACTAATCATAGAAAAACTTAAACTTTCAATTCCAACCCACACAACAGAGCACAACAAGTCTGTTTTCGGTGGCCGCTGTACCCCCTCTTCAGATCTTTCTTAAGGAAAAATACGTTATGAATATTAGTCTACTAATTTAGGCTAAGAAAGTCAAGAGTACATCCAAACTAAATCAATTACAGATTCTGAAATTTTCATTTATTTTCCTTTTATTACAAAAAGAGAAAAATGTAAAATTAATTTTTAATAATTGTAGCCAGGAAGTATTATACGAGATCTGGAACATTTACTACGCTCAAAATATCACAGTAAAAATGAGCTTCTAAAAAAGTCATGAAATAATTTCTAATGATTTTATTATGGGCTTGTCATTTTGGGATGTTCTCTTTTATGATTCCTATTCACCGATTTGGAAGCTATTTTCATTATTTTAAGAAATTAAACGTTTTGATGCTTTTTTACATAGAAACTTCTCTTTTATTAAATTAGGATCGTTTATTTCCCACTAAAAAAAGCTTTAAGTCTATAAGTAGTCACGATCTTTTTTTCTTACATGAACTTGATTTTATCACTATTGGTTGAAGAAAACTATTGTTTTATGTCAATTTTACGAAATAAATAATATATTTATTTTAATAAATAAAAAGAAAGTATTTTCAAATCGATTTTCGCAAATTCGTAGAAGTAGTTCTTATTTGAAACATAAACTTTGGGAATTGGTTTCCAAGAAATAAAAAAAATGCACTAATGGATTTACCCTTTGGAAGCAATGAAAATGTCATTCCTTGAGAACTTCAATTTTTCTTTTCACTAGGATACACTTTATTCGAACAGAACACAGAAAAAAAGATAAGCGGGGGTCAAAGTACAACATGGGTCTAACAAATTTGGGGGCACCCTATACATTCATATACACTTCTGAAATTGATTAGATATTCCAAACGACATTGAATGCTTAGTTTTTGAGAGAACTTCCTTCCGAGGTCCAGCCCATTTCACCAACTGTTTAATATGAAGAAAGGATACAATTCCACAAAAAGTGCTTCAGTGGTATCAAAACTTTCTAATTATGAACTTGTATGCGTTCAATTTAATTAAATCTTTATCGGCACTATTTTTCTGGGAAAGAAAAATAAACCTTTTTTATTCACATTTTATATTTTATCTTTGCATAAAATATTTCTATCCACAAATGACAACAAAATTTATTGCTTCAATGATGTTGAAACTTCCACATGGTTTTTTCTCCATTGAACCGACTTACGAGTACATGTGAATAACTGAAGCGTTCCTTCAAGTTTTTTGTCAATATGCGACTAAGAAGGAAAAGAGAGACGGGGAAGCGGAAATGAAATATTATGTACGTACATATATTGAAAATATTATTGAAATTGTTGTAGTTGTTTTTAATACAAGTATTACTGCCAAAGATGTCGCAACAAAACTCTTTCCACTTTTTCAAACCTTTTCTTTTTAATGCTTTGCCACTGCAGTTGCAACAGAAACTTGGGAAGCAGCAGCTGCAGGCATCTAAACATTTTTTTTTTATTCAATGATGTTATTACGTACTAAAATAGATTCAAGTAAGAACGTAAGTGTGTGTAAGTATGTGGCCGCGTGGAGGAATCTAGTCGCAAATGTGTCAGCATTTGTTACATTTAAACAAAATATTTACATGCCATCATTCCGCTGTTATAAAACCTCGATATCGTTTGCATCAGTGACTTGTCGTAGTTTGTTGCGAATGTCATCTGTTCCCATTCCAGCCTCGCAGTGTGAAACTTCAAGCGTGATAATGAAAAAAAGTTCATATTTATATTCGCATGTATGCCTCAGTGTACTCTGAGGTGCAATTTTTATTGACGATTATAGTTACTGGTGGAGGGATTTTATGAAAATATCAATTCGGAATGACAACATTGTGACTCTCGCATGACAAACTTGACTACAATAGTCAAGAAAAAATTAAGTGGCTTCATTTATGATGTCCCCGAGTGCACCACCTAAAACATTTTCATTTTAATTGAGGGGTAAAAAACAAAACATCCCTTTCTAGCGATTGCATTTCAAGAACCATTACAACGCTCCATATGCCATACACACACATGTGTACTCACATGTACTCGTTCGTATGTATGATAATCTTTCTGATGCTCAAGTCTTCAAAAAAATCATTACAAGATTAATTATGTAATTAATTACTTTTCTACAGTTTGATTATAAGCAATCGTAAACCTGTTTAATTCATTATACTTTTTCTATCTCTATTTCTATTTGTATTCGTGTAATTGTATTCCGACAATTGAATTTTGTATTCGTTCAATTAAATTTAAACAAAGCGACAATTAATTTAATAATTAAAAAAAAACAGCAACACGTGCCGCTGTACTCGATCCAAACAATTTCAGTAATTGAAAAGAATTACATTTGCGAAAGGAAGCATTCAGGTAACTTTTAAAATCATTAATGCAAGAAGAAAAGAAAAATGCTAAACACACTTTCAACAATAATTGAACCACTTTTGTTAACAGAATATTACACAGTGAAACACGAAAAAAATAACCATATACGGACACCACTACGTGATAAAAGACCAAAAAAAGATCCGTGTCTCCCAATTTTTCCCAAAGTCATGCACTTTTTTTATGGACCGCCAAAGATTTGGGGCCTCGGTATCATTTTCGCAAAAAAATGATCATTTTCTCGGGCTCATATCTTGCAAACCGTTCCGACTTTCGATTTACTCTCTGAGGCAAACTTGTAGCTCTTGTCATAAAGAACAAAAATTGCGAACATATGAAATCAAAAAAACTTCACCTTCCAGATAAAAATCGCAAAAAACTTAAAAAAATTAGATTTTTTAACATTAGCATGTTAACATTAGCATGTTAACATTAACAAAGCTGTAAAAAATGTTATTAACATGCTAATGTTAAAAAATCGCGTACTCTAAAACATACACCGACTTAAAAAACAGTAATTTTTTAAAAGGATTCAACATAAAAAATGTTTGGCCCATCCATGAAAATTTCTATTAATATTAAAATTCGATTAGAAAAGAGTTTGATGGGAAATTGAAAAACAATGCAAACAATCGATTAAGCAATGAAAATAAAACTGGGCGCAGTTTTAAAATTCCAAACACTTGATCGAATGCAGAAAAGCACTTTTGAAGTTATTTGAAATATCATTATTTTCGAAAAATACCGACAGCGACATCTCGCTTGCTTTCATAGTTTCGCAAAATCACCGGATTTCTAAAATCCATGAAATAGGAATTTGGAAAGTAAGTTGAAAAAACACCATTTTCCAACGTTTTTCGGCAACGCTATCTCCCGAACGAACTACTCGTCTTTGTTGTTTTGAGGTTGAAAGGTGATTAGATTTTCGATTTGATATTAAAAATTATATTCTATTTTCGAAAACTATTAACATTTATCACGTCGAATCGATTCATATCCACACGTCATCAAAATTACTTAACTCTGTTAAGCCGTTCAAAAGTTATGATCATTTTATACATTTTCCATACATACACATATACATACATCAACATAGTCATACAGTCATACGTACACCATCACATATATCTGGCGATAGCTTTCCATGATCGCAAATCGCCAAAATCCGACTCTGTAATTATTTGATACCAGGAATTGAAAATTAAAAAAAAATTATTCAGTTGACTACTTTGTTGTATTTTTTGGAGAAAAGAACCTTAGAAATCGATCGGTTTTTAGTAACGCAACTGTTTGCCACCTCTTCTGCAGAATCAATACTAGATTGTAAATCGATAATTCATTAGGTCTTCTGCCCAGCGAAACATTTATTTTAATAATATTCGTTTTATTTGCGCACAAGTAAGAAATAAACATGAATATATGAATTTATAAAAAGTTAGGGACAACAGGCCATATATGTATGTGTGTATTTCGTTTCATTTTCCTCTAAGCCAAGCCATTAGCCAAGAAAAAAAGAGTTCAAACTTTGCAAAAATTAAAAAAAAACTTGATTTTCTTCAATTCGAATTTACATACATTAGACATATTTTGCGCTTACATTTGAAATTTTGTTTATATTTTAATATGAAAATTATTCAATCAACTACACGACAACAACAATAACAATTCATGAAACTAATAGAATACGAAGAAGAGATATTAAAATCTCGTCATCAGTGAAAACAACAACCCAAATTCATCTATCGATACGGACAATTTGAATGAGTTGTTGTTCATTACTTTTTGTGTACATTTGCACTGAAAAAACTTTCGGTCCATATAATTAAAATACTTTTAGAATAAAATAAATTTGAATACAATTTAATGCTGGTTGAAGGAAAATTTCGGGCGAACCAAGTTAGTAATGAAATGTACAAGAACAATTTTCCAGTGGTCCAAAAAGTTAAAAACTCTCCATATTGAAAAAGAGTTTTTCTTAAAACTGAAATGATGACATCATTCAAAAAAGTAACCAGAAAAATTTTAGACTCGGGAAAAGCAACAGAAAACTTCCAGATACGAGCATGCCACCATTTTGGAATTGACATGCCTTCCAAAACGATAACGGCCGTGCGGAAATTATATTATATTTTCCTTGGCCGGGCATATTCTTAGTTATTGTCTTTAGGAAATATAATCATATTTAGTTTTGAAACGGTACTCCCTTTCCAATTTATTAATGTGAACAATGCTGTTGTTATTGGTCTGTAAATCTACTAAATTTTATGAAGACGGAAAATAGAGTGGCGCCACGAAGACTTTTTCCAAGTTGAAAATGATAAAGAGGAAATAAAAGTAATGTAACTAATGTATTTACAACTTATTCCATTTTTTTACGTTTTCTTATTCCTAATCTCAAATTTATTGGTCTTGTTGTTTGATTTTGTTTACCATGCTGCTGCTGCTGTTGCTTGTGCCGCTTCTTCCTTCACAGTTTCACATGATTTCTTCTGACTATTAATATGTGTGTATGTGTGGGTAATGTATATTATGGATATATAGGCAAGTATAGAAACGATTTTCAGATTCAACGGCAAATAAAATCTCTGCAGAATAGAAAAAATGTAAATCGTTGTTTGTTTATCTATGTTCATATTTGCTGTCTGTTGCTGCTCAGGATTGAGCAATTTTCTTGTTGTATTGTAACAATTTCTAAAAACGAGGCCAATGAAACATTGCAAATTATTGTAAAGAAATTTATAAGTATGAAAAGGTTTTTAAAGCAGACATGGAAATTTGCGATTTAGATATTGTACAAAGCATCCAAAGCTAAGAGATAAGAAATTGCTTATTTTCGTTGGAAGGACTGTTCAGGAAAATTATTTAATGTCCTTTATTTGCTTTGAATTTCAGCATAAAAATCTCAATAATGTGATTTTATTCAAACTTTAAATAAAAATTACCGAAATATCGATAATTCAAGTTACAAAAGGAGAGACCTTAAGCTTAAAGAAAATAAATAAATTTTATTAAAATAAACCATCAAAAAACAAGGCACAATGAACAACAGATGTCATTTACTCTATAACCAAAAAAAAAAAAAAATAAAATAATAATAATAATAAATTGTCTGAACATTGATTTTTGTTTCATTTGACGGGAAATTTGTCTCCATTAATAAACGTGACATCCCTTGAACAGGCAATAAATGTCAGGACTTCCGTATACTTTTCTATTTGAAATGCGTACTAGCAAATACAAAAGTGCTTGAAAATTGTAACAAAACTCCTTTCTAGGATTTAACTATTAAAATTCTTCATAATCAATGATTATTATGATTATTAATCATACATAAATAAAATTAATATTTAAAAAAAAATTTTTTAACGATTTCGGTGAATCATCTTCACGGTTTTTGCTCCAAAATTCGGCAATTCTACCCCGATTTATCCAGCAGTTCACCAATATGCTTAAATGGAAAAAGTACGAGAACGCAAAAAACCAAAATTTTGCCAGAAAAGAAAATTTCTGATTATTCTGTGGCAAATATGTATAAATTAATCCTCGTACGGAAGCCCATCGACATATTTTTAGCGCATCTAGATAGTTTTCCATCTTAGATACAACTTTTTATTACAAGAAAAGAATTTTGATTTATGTTTTTGCTGATTCGAACAAATATTTTCCATCATCATTATTTTTTTTATCCATGAAATAACTAATTTTACCCAATCTGCCTAAAATCTCTCAAGAACGGCAACTTTTTTCGATATTTTATATAACAGGCCTACTGCCGCATTTCTCAAATTCAATAGTAGTGTATTTTCCATTCCTGTCACAAAATAAAGTGCTCGGGTGACAATTCTATTAGACGGTGAATAATTTAAATGCTTGGAGAATTACTTGTACTGATTATAAAACAGAAAACGCGAGCAAGTATGACATTTTCTTGTTGATATAAACAATGAGTGACAGTTTCCTTAAGAGCAATAAGTTGCAAGTACCTGTTTGTATTTTAATATGCATGTCGGTACAAACATTCAGATTATTTTTAGTCCAACATCAGGGTTCAAATAAAACAAGATTTACCTAAATATACATATGTATATAGTTGTTGTGTCACTTTCCATTGACTTTATAAATTAAATTTTGAATGGACTGAACTGGATGCCCCAAAAGAGAGGAAAAATAAGCAAAAAAGGATTTAATTGGAGGTTTTGAATCGAATTTAAAACGTTTAGCCTGAACATTATTTTGTATTATATTTCACATTAAAAACAAAAGAAAAGTTAAAGGATTGCATCTTGACTCACTGAAATAAAAGCCAAACAAATTACAATCCCGCAAATATATGCTCTTATGACAGATCGTGGGTGCAATGTGATCAGTAATTTTTGTAAAAACTCTCCAGTAACCGGAGATTTTGATTTTTTTAAAAAATATCACAAATATGCTCAATCCAAAAATATACACAATTGATTAATCGATTAAGCAACCGCTGGAGGCTGCCCCGTCCATTACTTTAAAATTTTGAATTTTCACTGTAAAGGGTGATTTTTTTAGCAACCTTCCTTTTGGCTCAGCTGTTGTGTATCATGTTGCTGTTAAACATGTTCAGTTTGGTCTATAATTTAACCATGAATCGACTTACGAACGATCAAAGCTTGCAGATTATTGAATTTTATTATCAAAACTCATGCCCTGTTAAGGAAGTGCATCGTCCACTTGATTATGGGAAAATTGTGTTCAGCAACGAAGCTCATTTCTGGTGGAATGGATACGTGAACAAGCGAAATTGCCGTATTTGGTGTGAAGAGCAGCCAGAAGCATTGCAAGAGCTGCCATTGCATACCGAAAAATGTTTGGTGTGGATTATGGGCCGGCCGGTGGCATCATTGCACCATATTTTTTCAAAGATGACGACGGCAGGAACGGTGCTGTAAATGGCGAGCGCTATCGATGATAAATTTTTTTCCCAAATAGAAGAGCTGGACTTGGCTGATATATGGTTTTAACAAGACGGTACCAATGGCCCAATTGAGAGGAGAGTTCGGTGTAGAGTTTATTTCACGTTTGAGGCCGGTCAACTGGCCACCTAGATCGTGCCTTTGTGGGCCTATGTTGAGGCTCATATCTATAGGGACAAGATCGCAACGGTTGACGCACTGGAAACCAATGTTAAACAATTTATTCGTGAGATACCAGTGTATGAACCATTCATACATTTCTCTAATTTTTTTGTGTTTTTTAAATCCAAAACTTTTAAATTCAACTTTCTGAATTTTTTTAAAGCGTTATTAATAACTAACCGATGTATCATGTACTTTACACCATGCATTTAAGGGTTAACAAAATAAAAAAATTTTTGTTACATTTTCCACTCATTAAAAAAAATATAAAAATAATACGGTGAAATATAAAAAGTTGCAAAAAATGCTAAACAGTTTTGACAAAAATTATAAGGAAAGCGCCGTATGACAAATGACTTTAAAAAATACTACAACAAGCACATACTATGCTAAATTGGTAATACTATGTATACCAAAGAAATGAAAATTAATTCATTTAAATATTAAAAAAAATCAAATTTACTTTATGACTAAATTATTGTTTCCGGGAAAAAGTACGTTACAAACTTAAACTAAAGTGTAGATCAGAAGGATTTTTGTTATTTTATTTTGCACTTTGACGAAAACTAATATGGAAACTTTTTTCTTTATGGTTTTGATTTAATTTATGCAATTAAAAAAATGGCAGCTCTTGTAATGCATTCAAGTACAATGAAAAAGCATAAAAAATGTATTCCTGTGTGCCCAAAAACATCTAAACTTGTCTATCTAAATTTAGATGTTGCACTTTTAACTCAATATGTAACGACATGAAAGCAAAATTCTAACAGGCGGAATTTCTTTTCCCAAATCTGCTTTAGCTTTGAATAAAAAAAAAACCTTGAATAAAAATTCAAACATGCATTCCAGCACTAATTTCAACACATTGTTGCAATGATGCTCTAGTAACACGAGTACAAGAACAATATCAATGTTATATTTGTTACCACCAGCGCCATTGTTGTTACACTTGTTACTCGTATTGAATGTAATAAGTTGAGTGTGTAGTTGTTAGCGAAAATGGTGTTGCTATTAAGTTGCTTTGCACACGAAACTCAATTCCCCGAACAACTTAAGCAATTTAATACCAAAACACATACACACTTACATTCGTATAATCAAAGTCACACACACAGTTATAAGCCGAGGGTAGTTGCACAAGAATTAAATTGTTTTTGATTTCTTGCCGTCGTTCTAAAAATTTATTTGCATCAAATCCAGAAATCTTTTGACTGGATTTGATTTACATTTTTTACACAAACAGTTTATTTTCTAGTGTAATTTTATCAATGACGAATTTATTTTATTTATATAATTGTTTGATCTCGTTATTATTAGTTTTGACATAGTGATATTAAGAATGTCAGTTTTTAGATTTTCACGAATATAAATACGAATATTTAATTTGAGATTTAGAGACATTAGTCTGTAGCTCGATCCATACGCCTGCAAAATTAAATATTTAAAATTTAAATGAAAAATGCTTGCGTCAATACTCTTGTTCGCTTACGTTATAATTTGTAAAGATTATACGAAACGCACATTTCTCTTATAAAGTTACTGGATTATTATTACTGGTAAAGTACTCAAACACAACCAATAACAATAAACTGGGGGGAAAATACCACACTGCACTATTTAACAAACCGCATTCCTGTCTTTCATAATCGGCATCATTTGAGGTCCAACATTGCGTGTGTTCAAAATACTCCTCAACTTTTTTCACTTCCCCCAAAGGAGCACGAGTTCACAGCGATTTGATAGGTTTTTTTTAGCTGAAAATAAATTTTCTCTTTTTTAAAATTATTACAAATTTATATTTATTCCATTCACTCAATATTTTTCTTACATTTTGTGAATTTTTTTACGAAAATATTCTACAAATATTCGCCTGAATTTGGAGAATATTCGGAAATGAATATACAAACATTTGTCACATCAATATCTCAAAAATAGATATATATTTATATAGTTTCCGATTTTTTGACTCAAAAGGAAAATTTGGTAATTCCAATTTTTTGTAATGAAAGAATATAAGATTTCACTTCTCTTTAAAGTGATCTTTACCACCCATTTTCTATTCTTAAATCACATTACGCTTTTTATTGAAATTATTTTTCAATTAATTCTCATATAAAATTATGTTTCAACTAATATACGAGGGAGGCCAAGGTGAGTTGCAGTAATTATTGAAAAATATTTCCTTACCTATTTCGACCATCCATGTTTTGAAAACTTCGGAACGCGAATCATGAACATGTTCTAAGTACAAGATGACAAGAACTTGCTAAAATTTAAAACTTACAGAAAATTACACATCCCATCAGTTATACAAAGTTCTGGCATTAAAAATGTGGGTACGAGGTATTATGTTGACATCAAATCATTGTGCCAACTACAAAAAAGAAAAAAATTAGTAACTAAAGATATGACGATTGTACACAAAATTTTGGCCCGAGTCCTACCGTCAAGTATGCAACTAATATTTGCTCCGACTGACCGCACCTTAAGTGTGTATGTGTGTATACAAATCTGTTTGACGTGGGCTAAGTTACCTCCTGTACAGTACAGGCACGCACATACATGTATTGCGTTGTTGTTGCTGAATAACCACTTAAGTTCATTTTTGTTTCATTGTGAAAACCGCTCCATCAAGACACACATACACATACGCATCTCACATTTGCCCACTTATATAAACATTGAACTGTTGCTTTCGCCATATGATGCAATTTAGCTTCTGGCGCTAAGAAAAACAAAAACGGCTGCATCAGCTTAAATTTAATGGCTGATGAAGTATTTTCTATTCTTTTTTAGAAAAACGATCGAATTTGTCGCTGCAGAAATTTGTCTGCACAATACTGCACTGCAACTCCGAGTCAACGAGTAGTGATTGAAAAATTGTAAAAAGTGAAATTTTCGATGTCTTATGGTGAACCAAATGTGGCAGTCATTTTGTTTCCAAAGTTTAAACAATAACAGTAACAAAATTATTGTAACTTCAATTTTAAATAGTTTTATGTGAACAGAAACTTCTGTTTCCTTGAATAATTAACAACATAAACGTCAAATCGAATTCGAAAATTCGAACACGTTAACACTTACAATGTAACGGAAATACTTTGACACAAGTTGAGCAACGCAAAACGTTTTACTCCTAGCGGAAACGTAATCATTAGATTGCATTAAATCAATTCTCTATTCGTAATATAAACGGAAGTTAAGAAATTTCAGTTAAAATAGATGATCCAGATCTGTATTTTCAGTGCGAGCCTTAATGTTTGTATTTCTCTCAAATCTTGTTATTTTATATAAAATAAATTTGATAAATCACTGTCGATGTATTATATTACACGTGTGCAACGCATTGTTCATCCGAATGTGGAACTTCAGAGACTTTCACAGAGAACTAAAATCACTTGCAATGCAAGCAATCTCACTGACATACTTGTATGCATGTGTGTATGTTTGCATTTACTCGGGCACATACATCTACATTGAATTTAACTTTAAATGTCTCTTTATGTGTCTTTATTTTTTATGAAAACATTTTTCAAAACCCATTATTATGACGATATTAGTTCTGATGGTCTTTGTTTACGTTATAAATCGACCATTATGCTCTACACATTTTTTATATCTATAAACTTACATATATACTTTTAATTAGGAGCTAAAGTGTCATTACTTTGCTCATTTATCATTTCTTACTCTCTCTACCTAAAGAGAGATCATTCCCATTATTTTTACTTACTTTAACTAATGACATGAATTGTGATTTTTATTATATTGCTTAAGTTAGTTACTCAGTGAATTCCCTCTTATTAAGTTCAATAATATTAATGTGCAAAACCCATGAAATAAAATATTTGTGTTTAAAGTAAAATCAAAAACATGCATACATTTTTAAAGAGGAACATTTTATAGAAAACGTTCATTAATATTTAACTTAATGGAAATTAGTTTATTTGTGATAAGTGATAGCTCCCAAACAAGTGATTATTTTGTAATAAATAAAACCCATTTTATACACATTAATACGAACAACTTATATATATTTTTATACACCCACATACCTGTATGTACATATAAATGCATACATACTCGTTAACAACCACAAAGTGGAACGAACGAACAAGGAATTAGTTTTGCGCCAATTCTTCCAAATAAATTTGGCATCATCCTAATATCAGCCTCTTTCCCTTGTGATATTAAACCCCCTCACCTCAACATTTTGCTGGTCCTTCGAACCGGATAGCCGGATTGACATATATATCTATATCTCGAAATATACATATATATGTACATACATATACCCGAAGATCACAAGGAAAAGAACACCCTGGAAGAAGTGACAGCCCTGGAATCTAACATTCTCATCGGTCCCATTGGATTAAAAAGTAAAAAAAGCAAGTATAAAACCACAAGGTATGTATAAATAAGTTTTATTATTTTTGCTAACAACAACAATTACCCCGTTAAGTACGTATGCACTCACATTAGTAGAACCGTTTATTTTTATTCGCTTTGTAAATTTCCCTCGTTAATAAGAACAAAATCCACTTGTTGCGAAAATACAGATCTATTGGTAAACAAGTTGATATCCCCCGCATGTATACATATACATATGTATCAATATACCCAGCAACTTCTCCCTCAAACTCACTTGTGCCTATGCATCATTTGTCTTGTAAACATAATCATAATAAATAATTACAGATGTTTATAAGCATGAATCAGAGCAACATACAGTGAACTTCAAAACAGTTCAGACCCCTCTCTTATTAAAATTTGATTTTGTTTTTACTCTACTCACATAACCGTCGATGTTTTGAGAATCTCATACCCTACCAACTTTTTAAACGCGTCGTTACAAGGATTATAATTCAGTGGTGTTTTAATTACTCAATATTCTATTTATGCGTTATATCGGTTGTTAATGGAATATTAATCGAATTGGAGTGTTTTTAAATCGAGTGCTTATAAAGTTTTTATTGGGATAATTGAAAGAAACCTAATTTAATAGAAAATAAAAATATACCCTTAATTTAACCCTTTTTAAAACTCTGGTTTCGGTTAATTAAAATTTTATTGTTACTCAAATAACCCTAAATAATCATGGCTGATTTGGATATTTTCATACGGGCATCGGATCGTGTAGTTGAATTTCAGGCCTACTTTGCTGTTATCCCTCAAGATGAACACACATTCCACAGTTTAGATATCCAAAAGGGAGAAATTACACACTTATGGAATGTATTACGTACCTCATACGATGATCTTCTAGGAAATGAATCTTCTTTGGAGAAAAAAGGAACTAGGGAAAGTGTGAAAAATAAATACTACACAGCATATAAAGCTTATCTTAAAGTTCTCTCAACGATCAATGAATTACAGGATTCTATTAAGATACATCCTACTAATACATCCGATAGCTCTGTGAATCCATCGCAATCTATAACCCGTATCAACTTGCCTCCTTGTGATATGGAGCCGTTTCATGGAGATTATGATTCTTGGCCGACTTTTAGGGACCAATTCTCAGCTTTATATGGAGAACAAATCCATATTTCTCCCGTCGAAAAACTCTGCCATTTATTAAAAAAGACCAAGGGGGAAGCTCATGAAATTGTTAGATCGTGTCCGTTTACGAATGCTGGTTTCCAAACGGCCTGGCAGAATTTAATTGACAGGTACGAAAATAAGCGCGTACTAATTAATGCCCAGCTGAAAACACTTTTTAGTCTCACCCACATAACAAAAGAATTAGGATCTAATATTAAATCGCTTCAAAGAACTATCAACAATTGCGTCACCAATTTATCATTGCTTAATATAAACACTGAAAATTGGGATGTAATTTTTATATATATTTGTTCAACATGTCTGCCAGATATTACCCTCAATTTGTGGGAACAATCATTGAGAGGTAATACTAATCTACCAACTTGGAAAGACATGGATGAGTTTTTGTCTAGCCGTTTTTATACTTTAGAGTCCGTCTCAGACATCAGATCCTCTGGCCCTTCGCAAACTGCTTCTAAAAGAAACGTACAGCTCAAATCTGAAAGTTTCCGAACATCTCAAAAGGTGAACTCTTTTTATACGAATCTTTCCCCTAACAAACCGAAGAAGTGCTCCTTATGTCAGGACAGTCACCCTCTTCGACTGTGTTCTACCTTTTTGCATATGTCTGTCGACGAACGATTCGGTATAGTTAAGGATCAGAAGCGTTGTACTAATTGTCTAGCCAGTTCACATGAATTTAAAAGGTGTAGAAGTCAATATTTGTGCTCTTTCTGTAAGCAGAAACACCATTCCCTTTTACATCGAAGTTCCGATTTGACCCCTAAAGTGGAAGCTCCTTTAATTAAAAATCAAACTATAACCTCATCTCCAAATCACTCTGTAGGTTCCACTCCTTTCGATCGAGCTATGACGTCCGCTGAAGCCTCTCGGATTCAGCAATCTTATTCAACTCATTTACAGTCCACGGAATCCAGATTAGTTCTTCTTGGAACAGCATTGGTCTGCATTAGCAACGGGCCTCTCATGTGCTCGGTTCGAGCTCTTATCGATCCAGCATCTGAGGCATCTTTTATATCAACATACTTGAGGAAAAAGTTGTCCCTACCCTCTCAGAACTCTCAAACAAATATTATTGGACTTAGTGGTTCTGTATCTACGACATCTTCCCAGATAAGCCAAATAGAAATCACGTCACCCCTGGAGCCGCAATTCAACACACTCGTAGACGTTTTTGTGGTTGAAAAGTTAACAGGACAACTGCCACACCATTCCCTGTCCCCCCTTATCAAATCAGAATTTTCTGACTTGCCCTTGGCAGACCTTTACAACCAATCAGGGTCTCATATAGATTTACTTCTTGGAGGCGATGTCTACCCACAAATTATCCGTAGTGGTGTTCGATGGAACAGCGACCAGACACTGATTGCACAGCAAAGCGTATTTGGATGGATAATCACTGGTCGAGCTAATCACTGTCCACCACGGTCTGAGGTTAACTCGCTGTTTAATAAAGTTGATATGAATCATCTTTTGAATCGATTTTGGGAACTCGAGGAAGTACCTGCCGCCACTGAAATGTCTGAGGAGGACAGATACTGTGAAGAACTGTACAAACGAACCACGTACCGTAATGAAGCAGGACGTTTCGTTGTTTCTCTTCCCTTCGTTCAAGCATTTCCTCACAAGAAGGCTCTTGGTCAATCTCGCAACATTGCCATGTCCCAATATCTTCGCAACGAAACACGTTTAAGCAAACACATAGAATCCAAATGCTCTTACGATGAGGTCTTATTTGAATATTTGACTCTTGATCATATGAGAAAGGTTACCCCGGATTTGTCCGTTCACCCAAACTCCTATTATTTACCCCATCATGCGGTGTTGAAACCCGAAAGCACTACTACCAAGCTACGTGTAGTTTTCAATGCCTCATGCCCCTCTACGAATGGAGTTAGCCTAAATGAAGTTCTCTACCCCGGTCCGGTTTTACAAGCCGATTTGCCAACGTTGATTCTCAGATGGCGCCTTTTCAAGTACGTCTTTAACGCTGACATTGAAAAGATGTATCGTCAGATACTTGTACACCCTCTTCATACCCCTTTTCAACGGATTTTATTCCGGAAATCATCCCAAGAAGATGTGTGCGATTACGAACTTAACACAGTTACATTCGGCGTTAACTGTGCCCCCTATTTGGCAATTAGGACTCTTTTGGAGTTAGCCAATCAATGTGAAGATAAATTCCCCCACGTCGCAAATATTATACGAAATTATATGTACGTAGACGACGTACTATTTGGATCTCATAACACAGCAGATGCCATCAAATGTCGTGATGATCTTATAGCAGTATTAGCTTCTGCTGGATTCTCTTTAAGAAAGTGGACAGCAAATAACTCCCTCCTTTTACGTGGCATAAACCCAAAGCACTTATTAGATGCCGAATTTTTAAATCTCTCTGACTCATGTACCTCTAAGCCATTAGGCTTACGGTGGAATGCTGGTACCGACTTTTTCTACTTTACCCCCCTACAGCGTCCTCGTGCCGATCTTTTCACAAAACGAGCGATCCTATCCCATATCGCAAAGTTATTTGACCCCGCTGGGTGGTTAGCTCCACTGTTAATTGTTGCTAAAATATTAATGCAACAAATATGGAAAGACAACACCGATTGGGATGAAATAGTGAAACCCTCGACTCTCCAACAGTGGAAAAAATTTCTCGATGACTATCCCAATATCGAAAAAATCAAGATTCCCAGGTTTGTGGATTATCATCCTACTTTTTCTATTGAAATACATGGATTTTGTGATGCATCGGAAAAGGCCTATGCTGCCACGCTTTACATCCGGTGTCAGGCACCAAACGGTCTGACGTATACCCACCTCGTGGGCTCAAAAACGAAAGTTGCTCCCATTAAATATATCACTCTACCCAGAAAGGAACTTTGTGGCGCCACACTGCTATCTAAAATGTTCAATCACTTTCAAACACAATTCCCCATTTCAAATTATCGATCCTATATGTGGACTGATTCTACGATTGTTTTAGCCTGGCTAAGAAAGCCCCCTTACCACTGGACAACATTCGTGGCTAATCGCACGGCTGCAATTTTAGAGAAAACCGATGCTAACATTTGGGCACACGTTGATTCAGAAGACAACCCCGCTGATATAGCATCCCGTGGCTGCCTGGCAAAGGATCTCATTGACAACAAGTTGTGGTGGCACGGTCCATCCTGGCTTGTGCTACCTCCCGTCTATTGGCCTGTAAATCGTGATTCTTATGAAACTCGCGAAGAGGCACAGCCTATTCGAGCGCATTTGGCTAAGGTTTCCAATATCGACATTTTAGATCGCTTCTCGGATCTTCCTAGAGCCATGCGGGTCCTCAGCTATATGTTTCGTTTTTTCCACAAAACACACCCTCAACATAAAATAAATAGAAAGTATCGTTCAACTGTGCTACAACAAACTGAGATTCAGTTCGTAAAATGTCGTCTTATAATTTTGTGTCAACGTTCACACTTTAATGAGTACGATCTATTATCTCAAGAATCTTCGCTACCTAAAAAAAGTCCCCTTCTCTGTTTGAACCCATTTATAGACGATAAGGGCATACTTAGAGCCAATGGCAGATTGTCTCAATCCCCAATTTTAACATATGATGAGCGATTTCCAAAGATTCTACCATATTCTGGAAGGTTCACACTTTTATATGTTGAAATGATTCACAAATACTCTCTCCATGGTGGAAACTCATTATTAATGCGTTTAATGCGAATAGAATTTTGGGTTCCAAAATTGAAAAATCTAATAAAAAAGGTTATTCACAACTGTAAGACTTGTGTTCTCCAGAAACATAAACCAAGTCGACAGATAATGGGCGCCCTACCAGCAGTAAGAACGACTGTTTCACGCCCGTTTACCAACTCAGGTGTCGATTTTGCCGGCCCCTTTGACATAAAGTCGTACGCAGGCCGTGGTTGTAAGATGTCTAAGGGATATGTATTAGTATTTATATGCTTCTCCACTAAAGCAATTCATTTGGAGCTCACGACTGAGATTTCAACTAACGCCTTTTTGGCAGCATTTGCTCGTTTCTTCTCGCGTCGTGGATGCCCCTCTTCAATGTATTCCGATAACGGAACTGCATTTATCGGTGCGGCCAATAATTTACTGGAGAACCAGGAGCGATTTCTTCAATCTGTTCGACAACAGATGTTATCCCAACATACTTATCAAAATATTGACTGGCATTTTATTCCTCCCGGCGCACCACATATGGGGGGTCTATGGGAAGCTGGTGTGAAAAGTTTTAAATCCCATCTAAAGAAAATCACGAATGCTCAAAAATTTACGTATGAAGAGTTCAACACTATGTTGATCAGAATCGAAGCTTGTTTGAATTCAAGACCTCTGTGTTCCATGAGCGAAGATCCTGCTGAACTTAACGCGCTAACTCCTGCACATTTCTTAGTAGGCTCACCTCTTCTAGCCCCAGCAGAGCCCGATTTAGCCAATAGCTCTTTAAGTCTTCTCAACAGATGGCAGAAGTTGAAAATACTTCATCATCACTTTGCCATTTTGTGGAAAGAAGAGTATCTAAAAGAACTTCTCAAACGTACCAAATGGAAATACCCCGAACGCGACTTTGCTCCCAATGACCTGGTAGTGATAAGACGCGAAAACTTGCCACCTAACCAATGGCAGCTAGGGCGAATAGAAAAGGTTATATGTGGTTCAGACTCTAGGGTCAGAGTAGCGCAGGTTCGCACATCGCGAGGGTTAATACTCAGACCAATAACTAAACTAGTATTGTTGCCTCCTTCCGAAACTCAATAAATATTTTTCACCTGTATTTACAGTCATCATGTCAACCCCACCTCGTCGCATGAAGAAGAATCGCGAAAGTCCTGCAGAGACGCAAAAACACCACACTATATCACCAAGTACAACACTTCCACGAAAATATAAGGACTGCCGCTACTGCGATAAGGAACATCCTTTGAGGAAATGTTTTCGTTTTCGAAAACTTTCGGTTCCTGACCGTTTTAAAGTGGTACGACGTTTTGGATATTGCTTCAACTGTCTGGCACATTCTCACCATTTGAAAGCTTGTAAAAGTCGTGATAGATGTAAAATCTGCTTGCACGAGCACCACACTTTACTACATCGCCAACCGCATAATGATGATGATAAAAGGCAACAATCTCGCCCGCATTATAAAAGACAATGTAATAGTTCTACTTCACCCCAACTCTCATGGAAAGCACATGCTCGATCCCAAACGACACCAGCATCAAGGGGTGCACCTACCATTGTTATAAATGTCACATCTAATACCTAAGCTATGAATTTATTTATTTTATACTTTACATTCTACGTATATATTTCCTATTTTACATATCGTTGAATTAATACCTAAGCTATGAATTAATTTTTTATACTTTTATATCATGCACATATACATATTTCTTGCTTTACCTATCGTTGAATTAAATCCTAAGATATGAATTTATTTTTTCTTGTTCCTACCCCTATATCGATGTTGCAGTACTGCAAGAGGGGCGGAATGTTTACGTTATAAATCGACCATTATGCTCTACACATTTTTTATATCTATAAACTTACATATATACTTTTAATTAGGAGCTAAAGTGTCATTACTTTGCTCATTTATCATTTCTTACTCTCTCTACCTAAAGAGAGATCATTCCCATTATTTTTACTTACTTTAACTAATGACATGAATTGTGATTTTTATTATATTGCTTAAGTTAGTTACTCAGTGAATTCCCTCTTATTAAGTTCAATAATATTAATGTGCAAAACCCATGAAATAAAATATTTGTGTTTAAAGTAAAATCAAAAACATGCATACATTTTTAAAGAGGAACATTTTATAGAAAACGTTCATTAATATTTAACTTAATGGAAATTAGTTTATTTGTGATAAGTGATAGCTCCCAAACAAGTGATTATTTTGTAATAAATAAAACCCATTTTATACACATTAATACGAACAACTTATATATATTTTTATACACCCACATACCTGTATGTACATATAAATGCATACATACTCGTTAACAACCACAAAGTGGAACGAACGAACAAGGAATTAGTTTTGCGCCAATTCTTCCAAATAAATTTGGCATCATCCTAATATCAGCCTCTTTCCCTTGTGATATTAAACCCCCTCACCTCAACAGTCTTATCATTCCACACAGTATTTTTATCACATGCCAGAAAACAATAAAATTACTCGTATTCCAAGCCTACAGTAACAACAAAGATAACAGATATAAATTGAAAATGTAATTTTCTTAGTTTTGGTTTCTGTTGGAAATAAAGTCATATTCAAATTTATATGTACGTACATCCTGCTCCATGGGGACATTTCGTCTATATTTATGCAAAAATTCAAACAGTCACACGCACACGACCAAACGAACAAACCAGTTATGATTTCACTTATGCAGATTTGACTCAGTATGTGTGCATGTAAAATGTATATGTGTATGTACAAGCACACACTCACATACACAATAAGCCAACATTATTTACACATTTAAATAAAGCAACAAGGATTCGAAGTTACATTCAACACATTCTTACATGTACACATATGAACTTAAATTTTAAGGCCAACAAAATAAGGGTTCGCAGTGGCACCGAAGCACTGTATCAAGCGACAGTGTTGCACTTAAAAGTAATTGAGCAAAATATTAATAATAAAAAAAACTATTATTATTATATCTCTCGCACAGTGTTCAATTTTTCCCTCAATAATTAATAAATCATTAAATGGAAGCTTTTTTCAATTTAAAATATTTTAAACGAGAGCAGCAGAAGTTTCCCTTTAAACGACTCCTTCCCGAAACTACAAACCATTATCAAACAACAGGTGGAAACAGTGTATAGGAAATGTTGCGTAAAGTAGGAAATAATTATTTTATTTGCATGATCAAAATACAATTGACAAAGTATTATTTGTTCAAACCTGTCGGAGGAAAAGTACAACACCCAAGAAAATCGCATCTTTGGATACTGAGTATAATTTGTTTCCACGAATTAAAATAGAAACTATTCCTTGGGTACACTTTCTCAGTTTGTGTCCATCTTCATTTTACTTGAATTGGAAGATATATTTCCCATTAACTAATTAATTGACATCAAAATGAGAGTCTTAGTATCAAACAACACAAAATAAAACAGCAACAACTAAATACACCAAATTTTTCTACTTAATAATACAAAAAGGTACCACTCCTCTTTTGTCCGTAACCTTTGTACCCCAATCAACAACACCAGCGTTTGCTTTTCAAAATTTCAACAAGTCATGAAAACTTTAAAGTTTCCAAAATACGAGTACATACACACATACAACATGGATTTATGTTTTTCAGCATAAATAATATTAGAATGACAGAATACTCGTCCTCAAACGAACGTATTCAAGTATTTTCAAACACATGCATGTATCATGTGTATTTAAGGGAGTATAAAGAATTTAAATTTCTTGTTGCTTTCACCACCGCCTTCAGAACCACTACCACCATCATGACACATTTCTCAATTCACATCTGCATATTCCTAAAATAATGATGACGCGAAATTTTATAATACTGCGCCACAGCCCGCCTGCCTGCCTGAATGCTTTTCCTCACATAAAACAATATATAGATAAATAAAAACGGAAACTTAAACGATTTACTTTGGCAAATCCTTTGAGAAATATTTATTTCTAAATAAAATGAAACACACACACACACACACTCGCACTGACACGCTTAAGTACACTCAGCAAAAAATATACAAATGTAATAAACATTTCTCTATGCGCTCTTAAAGGATTTTCCTTCGTTATTGTGTTTATTTCTTGTTTTTCACTTTCATTTCTTTGTTTGCAATTTTTTCTATTTTGCCACAAATAACCTTTAAAAACAGCAAGATTAAGTTGAACGCTGTTGCAAGAGAAATAAATAAAATGAAATTGTTTAAATAGATAAACAGCTCAAAAGCGAACAGCGACTGACTACATACGCCATATATATTCACAACTGGATTTTGAGTCCTAGAAAAAGTAGATGATTTCACAAGCACAATCTAATTTACTTTGTTTCGAAATTTTCAAACAAACTAAAATTTGCTTGTAAATACTGATATTTTAAAATTGGAAGTTATTTTTCCATCTACATACGAATATATAACAAATATGCAGAAATTTAATAAATGCCAAATTTAAGAAGAAAAATGAATTGAATAACAGCCAATTTAAGGATACAATATCGTTAAACACATGTTTATCGCAAAAGAAATTCATAATTTCACAAAATTTCACTGCTTACGACTCATAATAAATTCGACTGCGTATGTTTAATATAAAAATTATACGGACAAGATCCGAATGGCGTCATGTAAAGAGTGGTCCAACCATAATGCACAATGCTAATTGTGAGTCAGAGCTTAACGTCAAAACTTTTGTCCAACTTAATTTTACATTTCTTCGTTTCAAATTCAACCATGGAGAGGTACACAATTGAGCAGCGCGTTAAGATTGTTGAAGTTTTTTGCGAAAATGGGCGTTTAAATCAAAATGCATTTCGTGCACTTCATGATTTTTTTTGTCAGCATAATCGTCCAAATGTGTCCACGATAGGGGAAAATTGTGCGCAAATTTCAGCAAACTGTGTCTGCAGGGAATGTGAAAACTCCTGTGCATTCTCGCTCATGGTAATGTGGCAGAAGAGCCGTCAACCTCAACTCGTCGTCGTCGAATTTTGAATAAAGATTTGTTTTCACATGCTTATAAGGTTCAATTGAATCAAGAGCTGAGTCCTAATGACCAATTTTAAGCGTCGCCAATACGCCGAATGGTTGTTTGAACAGACAGAAATGAACGGTGACTTTACAAAGGCATACTTTCGCTAACAAGCAGAATTGCCGCATTTGAGCAAATGAGAATCCACAAGTGATTGTTGAAAAGCCGATGCATCCACAAAGAGTGACTGTTTGTTTACGGTTTATGGGCTGACGCCGTTTTGGTTGGATCACTCTTGTTGTTGTGTTGCACAAACAAGCAGCCGAAACGAACAATTTCATTTTCAAAAATTTTATGGGTAAAATTTTAGAATTTTGCAGGGGCTGTTGTCAAAATTTTAACTCAGCACGAAAATAATTATTTGTGGTTTTGTTAAATGAATTAAAATCCAACCTGAAATAATGCATCTCTTTTGTCACAACAAAAGCACACATTGTCTATAATCGTAAGAAAAAGATTGATAATTTCATCAATATCCGAGCTGAAATGATGAATGAAATGGAACGTAAATGAAAATCGCTTTCGGATTATCTTATCTTTCAAACACTTCACTGTTTGATATTTTTTATTAATTAAATTAAATCATTCTTTTCACAAAATGTATCTGCATCACACGACAGTCAAGGAAATGCACTTCCATAACTCATAAAAAAATTTAGTTCGAATTTGTTAATATTTATTGCAATGCCATTGTTATATTTATAGTAAATGGCTAAATAATTAAAATATTAAAACTAAATCGGAAAAGTCATTCTCTTATATCAACCACACATGGTGTTGGTTGGTTCTCAAGTGTTTTGTTCGCGCAGCATAGTGGAACTAATAATGACTTTGATAGAAAATTTAAGAGGCAATAAATTTGTTTCTTTAGCTTTTATAGTCCAACCAAAAATGTCATATTCCATTGCACAAAAGAATTGTGAAGTGCAATAAAATAAATATTTTATATACTTTGTTATAAAAGTATCGACCATTAAAATGACCTTCCGTGCAACCAGAAGGAACAGCGAAATAAACAAAAACTTCTAATAAGGTTGGCCAACAACTTTTATATGATTTCAACAACTTTAACACTTTTGTCCATTTCCCTATGCGAAACTCTTCGTATTTGAACTTATACGGTTACATGGCAAAGTAAAAACCTTGCAACAAATATAAAAGAGAAAACAGAGCAGTGCACACCATGTTGCAAGCAAAAACAAAAAGGAAAAGATATTTCTACAAATGGTCAAAGTTTGCATTTAAAGTAGAAAAGTTTAGTCAACAAGCCAAAAGCATTCAAACAACAACAACAAAACATTTAAGAAAAACAAAAGGCTAAAATGCTGTGGAGACCAAATCACTTGAATATAAAAATAAAAATGAATAAAAAACAAATACATTTAAAGGCAACACATGGTTGTTTGCTGAGCCGTAAAAATGCAGTTAAGTTGCGTTTTTACTTCTGCATTTTCCTTTTCTTCTTTTTTGCTGCTTTTCCTTTACTTCTCGTATTCTTTTTTTAGTTTTTCCAATCACTCGTTGTTGCTTGTTTGTGTGGCCCTCTTTTTAAACATTTAACTTTAGTGATGCACCTTTTTGGCGTAATGTTCGTCTGCCCATTTGTCTATTGTTGTTGTTGTTGTTGCTTCTTCTTCTTTCATCTTTCAAAAATTGCACAAAAGAAGTACTTTTGTTTTACAACACTTTTTTAAAGCAGTTTTACTTTGTTTTCGAAAAAAATTTCTTAAAAAATGCTAATAAAAATGTTCTAACAACATTAAGAATTGTTGGAAAAATAAGAAGGTCTTTTAACCACCAGCCAGTTAATATTGTTTGTAAGATTTTTTTATGTTCTGGTTGTAATTTGTTGTGTTGTTGCAACTTCAAAATGGGAAAAGTTTTCTATAATCGTGTGTTATGGTCCGCTCTTTGTCGTTATTTTCTTTAGTTTCTAGTTTTAAATAGTTTTGGCGAAAACTCCGTAAGTTACTCAGGCCAAATTCTATAAATATCGAAAACAGGACATCAGCAAAAAGTTTAAAATATCAAGCAATTGTCAATTTTTATTGTTATGATTTGTTGCAAAAAAAGGCGATACTTTACGTTTAATAATCACTTCTTCTTAAGAAAAAGTGGATGTGTGTGTGTGTGTGTTTTTTTATAATTTCAACAAAGTTTTTCTTATGGAAATATACTTGTGGTTAAAATTAAAATTGAAATGGTGCTACGACCATTCATAGCAAAATGCACTTCAGATAAAGTTGCTTTATTGCATTTCCGTAACGTACCTCAAATGACCGCCTGATATTTCAGTTAATTTTTATCATAAATTCCTAAACAAAAATGTTTATTTTATTGACAAAAGCAAGCAGTTGAACAGTTTTTAATTTTTAAAATTTTAAGTATAAAATAAATTTATTTTGTGCTTTGATTTTACCAAAAATTCATACATGAAATGTATGTAGCAAATACGTTAGAGGCATATTGAAAAGGTAAATCAGTAAGTACAAGCGGATTCCTTATCAGATTAGGAGTGGTGAGTCCAGTAGGACTTTAGGATTGGGCTACTCCACACTCACTACATTCTAGGGAATAGCACTTTCGATGGTCTTTGGGTATAGTAAGGTGTACCTGTATGTGAGTGTTTCCGTATTGTTTGGAAGGGGTTGTGCAGAGAGATGTCAATTTCCATCCCCGTAGTCCATCAGCATCTTGAATTCAACAGCGAAAAATATTTTATGTAGATTATGAATCACTAGTGGTGGTAAACTATGGAATACACATACGCGGATCTAGCCGCCTAAAGCGCTGGGACTTGGAACTTTTAACTATAGCCTCAACAAACTCTGAGATCATTTATTACATAATATTTTTTATTAATAGTATTTTTTCTTTCAGCTTAAACTCCTGTTTCTTTTATTATTATTTCAGATTCATTGGAAAAAGTTCATTTTTAATGAAATCAAATTAAAACACTTACGAAACTCATTTTCAGTCCAAGTTTCTTGAAAACTTTCTTCTTCTTTTGAAAAATGTTTAATAAGAAGAACCAACAAGGCGAACAAATAATAATAAAATCAAGTGTATAAAAAAATGGTAAAGAGACAATCCAATCCAAAAGCCAATAAAGCAAGCGGGATATACTTAAGTGAAGTAATCATCATTTAAAAAACCAACACAGACGAGTGTATACAATTACAAGTGGCACTCGCACGTCCATACATACATGCATACATACACACATCTAATGCCCTGTTAGTATTGTGTTTGAATGCGATACTAATGACGTCGTGCTGATTGTGATGTGTTGATGATAATGTTGGCTGTGGACAACATTATTACAATTAAATAAGTGTTATATTTACTTAAACAGTCCGAGATGATTCTTCTTGCTTCTAATTCTGTTCAGTTTTGTGTCCACCTCCACCTCATTGTCATAAACAGCTGTGTTGCCACAAAAAAATAACTTTTCTCACAACAATTTTCTTTAAATTCTACCCAAACCCGCTTCCTCTTTCCAAATGAAATATTAACAATTAATATTATTTTACTCCTTGTTGCATTAACTCTGCTAATTGTGAGCCACAGTGAAAACTGTGGTAAGAGAAATAAAACGGATAAAATTGCACATCTGATATTTTTGAGAAAACTTAAAGATTACAATATAGGGACTGTAGAATCAAAAACAATTTGTATGTATATCTGCATGTTTTAAATATTAATAAGGACTCCGGTAAAAGATATTCTTTTTAGTTTCTTTGGAAAGTTACTTTTAATTAACGTATTCAGTCTTTTATAAACGTCGTCAGAATCACGCCCCTAAAAAGTGAATATTCGAAAGGACACATTTCCAAATATATAGAAATGATAGAAAACTGATTTTCCAAGTCCAATTCACTTCCATTCTACAAATTATATAAGATTATCGAAAGTTACAAGACGGAAAAAGGGTTGCACAATCGAGGTGGTTAATCTAAGCCCACTGTTTAAGACAACTCCCATTCAGTAGCTTGAAGTTACACATTTCTTGTCACTTTATTTGCATGATTTCATTTTGTATTATCTAGTTATATAAACGTTCTGTCGGAAGACCAAAACAAGTTATAATTATTCAACCAAATTGCCAAGTTTTGACCCATAAAGAAAATTAGTGGTTGCACAGTGGCCACAATTTGACCACTGTTCAAAATTTAGTCTATTTTAAACCAAAGTTAATTTCCAAAATGTTTGTCGTTTTCGCGGTGCCTTCTCGTTTTTTGGAACTCTAATACTTTTATGTTTCTCGAGTTTTGCCCGAATTACTTCAAATGCTTATAAATAAGTCCCAAGGTACTTAATCAATTTAACAGGACATGCTTTCTGCACTAAAGCTCGCTAAAAGCCACAAAGCACAAGAGGTAAAATGACAATCGGTTGTGGAACAGACGAAAAAGGCCTTTGCCTCTTTATATGTAGATATTCAATATTTTAGTTCAGCCGGTTAAAAGTGAAAGAATTGAATACCATTGTTTTTGAATCAGCAACATTAAAGACAACCAACCTCTTAGAACCGAAATGGCAGCAGTATTGGGTCCGCAAACGGAGGGGAAAAAGAAAACATCAAATATAATAAAAAAAATTTAATTAAATTCTTTTTTAAGATCAAACTCTGTTTTCGTTTTTCCAATCTCGTTTATCTTTTTTCTCGTAATTTTTGCTAATGAAACAAATCTTGTACTCGTAGCGGAAGATGAGCCATTCAAGGATTTCAATCCTTGTTGCTGTAATAAAAAGCATGTATTCCTAGTGACGTTGGTGGAGACGTTGACTGAAACGAACCATATTATATTGTTCTTATTATCTTAATGTTTATTAACATATTAAATATGTAATATAATAGATGTGTGCTTGAAAAGAATAGAATACACCAGCAACAAAATTTAGGAAAATTTTGTTTGTCTTTAGAGAAAATTACGCGTGCCACCAACTGGAGATATACGAGTACATGTAGGAGTTTTTTTTTGTTGTCATATTATAGATCACAAAAACAACTTTCACACATGTAAAGTGTTAAAGAAGGACGAGAAGTACTTCAATATGTAAGTGTTAGAAAGACTTTTTGAATTAATGAAATTTTAAATGAAAATATTTAAGTGCGATTTAGTATTCCGCTTGGCCATATTTGGCATTTTTACTGCCTTTCAAATTCCTTGCCACTTTTGCGCTGCATAAAGAAAATATTTTTATAAGAATTGTATACAATTTGGAAAACGTATTGATGTTTAGTTCTGCCTTTTTGACTACAAAATTTAGTTTTTATATTTTATGACGTTCTTGCTACAAATGGGTGACATAACGAATCGTTTCTGCTTATTAAAAGGATGAAATCTGCGGATTTCAGTGTTAAATTGAAATGGAATTAAAAATACGTTTAATTTTTTTACGTAAATTACTGCCCTTAATGAACAACAAGCACATACACTGAGCCAAATATCGTATATAAAGTAAAAAAAAATTTAGAAATCCCTTAATGAAAAAATACTTTTGCCAATTGAACTTTTGTTTAAATCACATGAAATTTATTCAACGAAACAAATTTTTATATAAAAAAATTAAATTAAATTAAATTAAATTAAAAAATTAAATTAAATTAAATTAAATTAAAAAATAAAAATTTAAATAAAACAAAAAAAGAGTTTTATTTAATATATGACCTAGAGCCGGAATAAAAATAAAAAAAAAATAAAAAAAAAAAAAAAAATTAACATGATTTTTCTTCATGGACTCGAGTTCAAACCTCATCAGTCTCTACGAAATAATGATTTTCATTTATTTGCAATGTGTTTAATGATTGTAAATGACAAGAAAAGTAAATTTTATTACTGATTGGTGGAAACAAATTTTCTTAAACTTAAAAAAATCGGTTTTGGTAAAAAAATATAGTTTCATATAATCGGTTGGTATAATTAAAACTTATTTAGAAAATTTCATCAAAATCATGTGGGCATATAGAAAGTTGGCCCGCAACAAAGTATGATTAATATTTATTTAAAAAATAAGAACTTGTTAAAACAATCTTGTGGCAAGTCTGATTAAATGTTGTATGAATAATCTGACGAAGTACAGAGCGGCATGTGAAGTTTTAAACTTTTTTTCGGTGTAGGAACTTAAAAAATACAGGCACTGGGTCTGGAACGCTACACACACTGACCTTTGAAGTGAAATAAAATAAAGAAACCTTGAATATTTTTTATAGCACGTTAATTACAATCTGTTTTGTGCAAAAGGCAGCTTTTATTAACTTATTGTTGCAGGGCTTCAAGAATGAGACAAAATTCAGAGCTCGTTTTTTAATGCATCTGGAAATATTAAAAAAACTTCGAATCGGAACATAATTTATTAAGTAGAGTTTCTTTATAAATACTATGGAATAATGTGGTTTTCCTATTAATAGTTGTGTTCTTTTATATTCTTTTTTTAAGTAGGGGACATACACACGTACATATAGTCATAGATCTATTTTAGATTTTCGTAATAATAATATGTCAGAAGTGAGTAAAATTATTAATAAATAAATAAATAAATAAAGTGTTTATAAAAACTTTCAAATTTCAACGTAATCTTCGAAAAGTCATTTGCTTATGAAAATATTATTTTCGATCTCGGATGCCTCTCTGTGGAAATGCCCATATATAAAAGATGAGAGATAAACATACTGAAAATATATTTATGATACACGTGCAACAATTGCATATGCATCTAAATACGTACATGAGTTGTTTTTTAAAATCCCCAATAGTCTATAGAGCCCAAGATTTTGTATAGTGGACATGGAACTTTTCTCCATATATTTCAGTTCATACAATTGGATTCTTTGCAGTGTTGAATTGTGAACCTCCTCATTTACACGTAATTCCAGAAACTGAATCAGTCAACTTTCATTGTTTTTTAGTCCAGTAACCAAATGAACTGAACATCACCCAGGAAATTAATATCTACTACTTTACGTGTTACTTCTTTGGGAAGAGGATAATGCAGAGAGAGGACAGGTGGTGAGAATCTGATGGAAATGTGCTATTACGTCTTTTATTGTTATTTTTTGTTTGAAGCAGTGCCTCCGGTATTGAGTAAATGCGTTAACTTTCTTAAGTTGATGTATTTATAGCCATTGTTGTACTTCTCCGACGATTCTGCCAACATTTCCATAGAAGAGCTTCAATCGTTGCCGGTACAACAACTATCATAATGCCATATATAATGCCGGGACAACTCACGTTCGCAGTCATTATTTGCTTTGTAGTCAACGCACTGACTAATTCAGCCAAAAGCATATTGAAGAACGGAGAGACCAACGTCATATTAAAGATATTTCTTCTATATACACGTAAGTAATGCACTAAAATTATTACTTTCAAGGAATAATGTGGGTAGACTTGAACGACGATTTTGTTAGTTGTACAAAAACAAATTTTCAATTAACTCCACATCCCTTTTTTGGATGAGTGTACGAGTATTATGAGTAAAAAGTGTGTTGCAAGGCAGTTCATCCTCTCATTAAGTTGCATAAAATGACACCAATGAGACTAAAGGGTTGTGGTTAATTACCTGAAACGCTGTTTTTAAATTAGATGTAGTCAGAACCGCGCTTAGAGATGTAACACTGTGAGTTGTTAGGGGGTTTCACAGCCTCCAGTATATGATGCTACTTTCTTATTACGATTTCAGTCTCTAACCGTACAGGGGTGTCCATCCTCAAATATTTATTTTAACAGTAGTGACGAAAAACTCATGTACCCTTTTCACCGATGGTGAACGGTATAATAGAACTTTTCCACCACTGTACTAGTGCTCGTACGTTTCATACATTTTAAAGAGCAACATTTTGTCTTTGTTTCCTGTTCTATTTTGTTGTATGGTAATTTTATTGTTTTATTTTTGGCATTCCAAGGATATAAAGTAAATCACACTTAACATTCTGTCTTCAACTTTGTTGGATTCAATTAAATTTAAAAAAGAGATGAGGAGCAGCATAGGAAGGCAATCTCAATGATTATCTGTCTCTTTTTCTTCTTCAATTTGAAAATTATGCTTTTACGTTATTATTTTAAATAAATGAATCCATTTTGCTTTAATTTGCTGAGTTTGTTTTCAGAGGGTAGGTTATGCAAATAAATGTCAAGGATATGTCTACACATGCATACATCCGCATGTAAGTATGTAAGTATGTGTATTTTAAACAATTGCTTTGTCTTAAGCGCCACAAAATAAAAACAGGGGAACGAAGATAACAATTATTTATATAAACCAACTGCCAATAAATTTCTTAGCACCTCACGTCAAAATTCTTTTTGCAAACTAAGGGCCACATTTTATTTAGCGAAACGATTACGAACGTTTGAAATTTGTATGGAAAATAAAGCAATATTAAATGAATTCTTATAATTTTTCACACAAGTTTCAAACGTGTGGAAACGTCTCGTTTTACAAAATGGGGCCCAAAAGTAATTAAAATATCAAAAAAATAAAAAAGACAATTTGAACTAGAAAAAATTCTACGAATGAATGTATTTTTTAACACTTAATATTTTGTTATCCTCTTCAAGGACATGTTCCAAGTGATTTAATTTCTTAATCAAGTGAATGTTCTTTAGAAAAACAAAATATCAAAGTCTATCAACAATCAATTCCAGCACATGAAAAAAAACTAAAAGCAATTTAAATTATTTGAAATGGTTAATTTAAGACGTCAACTTTTGGCTTTTTATCACATTTAATAGATAAATAAAATAAAAAAAGTTTGAAATTCTGTTCCATAAAAATGTATAATTTTACTTGAAAGTGCGCCAGCGGAATTTTTCGCAAAAAAAAACTCCGCTTAAAAGGACATGGCCATCAGTAATTTTGATGAACATGTATTATGCGTCTGCTAATAACAGCTCAGAGCTTTAACTTGTATTTAATTAACAGAAAAATCAGTTGCTTTTATTTTATGTCCTTCCTGTACACGTTAGTTAAAAACAACATTATAATGGCGTGTGGCAAGGACCCGCGTAATTTTAATTAAATTATAATTAAAAAATTTCATATTCACTCTTTGCATTCTTCACTTTTAAATATGAATAACGAACAAACGTTTACACAATTATTTCCGCATTTGTGGCACGTTATTTTATAATTTCTTTCGCATGACGACGGCCATTTATATCTGAGGCAATTCCAGCTAGAAAACACAACCAGTAAATAGTCCTCAATGACTTGTGAGGATTTTCTTGACTTTTAAAGCCTTTTAATATTTTAATTTGCTGGATTTGACATTGACTCCTTCTTCATTATTTATTTTAATAAAGACGGCGATAATTTACATCATAATTAAAGTCATTTTACCACCATCGTTGTCGTTATTATATATTTCAACTCTAAGACTTTAAAGCTTCGTTATCTGTTACTCGCGCTTAATTTTTATGTTAATTTTAAGGGCAGGGTATTTTTAGAAATGAAAACATGGCAAAATTAAAATATTTTCATAGTTAAAGACACACATTTTAAATGTGTTTGATACGCAAGAGGTTTATTGAAATAATATTTTTTCTAAACTTAATAAACGTGTTGTCTCCAATAAATGCAACTTGTATTCATTGGTGTTTTAATATTCTTTTGTAAGAAAGAATAACTCGCCATAAAAGTGGGACCACTTATTAAATTTTCCTTCACTACTGACTGGTCTACCAACTTAATTTATGTAAACTAAATTCAAATTTACACAAAAGCAAGAGAAAATTTCGATGTCTTAAAGGACTTTGATGGTATTAGAAAAATTTAATTTTAAAAATTTCACTCCTGGACTTTGGTAATTGTAATGCCTAATAATGACTAACAACTTATAAAAAGATAAAAGCTTTACTCAGCTTTATTTTGAAATATTATAAACATAAAGAGCCTGTGCAAATATATCTACATCACATAAGGAATACTTTTCGTCTATTATTCACTATTTCGACATTGAAATTAATTAAAACATTTTAACATTTCTAACCCCAAGCTTTCAGATGATCCATATTTATGGCCGAAAACATGTGCTAATAAAGAGCTTACACAGATTTACTAGCTCAATTATAAATAATATAGACTATTATTTCCATTTTTCTTTATTCGTATGCCGAGTTCATCGTTATCTTAATGAAGTTACTTTCAATTAGAGTTCAGCTGTAATCGCACGAAAACTAACACCCTCTTTCTAACTTTGTTCTCCTCTGTCCTTTTTTCATTAACTTTGTCGTCGCCTCACAAAACTTTAGTCGAATATTGTTAATTTCGTGTAATAATTCGAATTCGTGCAAGTAATAAAATTAATTGGATTACAGTCCGTATTGCGTAACTCACTATTTATGTATGCGACAACAAGACAGTAGGTCAGTGAAACATGCCCATAATAACATTTGCGAAATCCATTTGACAAATCTATAATGATTCGAATTAAAGTCCATTAATGTGCATGTATGTGTGTGTATGGTTCCTTTGGCATCTTAGAAAATCAAATAAAATGTTATTTATTCAACTCCATCCCATTTCAGCTGGACATCCACCATGGACATAGACATGTACTTTCTTACATACACATGTGTCCACTTACATGTTTATTTACTTATTTTTTTCTTCTAATTTTTGTTTTCAATTCCATTCATCTGTCTTTTCTGTTTTCGGTTGTTTTGCACAATTTTGATTATAATTAATACAAATTGTTTCCAAACTGAAGCAAGTATGCGACATTAACCGCACTTAATTCACACATTAATTGATAAGTCCTTCAGCTGACCAGTTTTATCCTTAATCTAAGCAAAATGCGGTACAGTGGTTTTATATAAAATAGTATTACATGAGAATTTGTTTCTTTTTTCTAAATTAGGGCTAAAAAGTACTTTAATTTTATGGAAATGCATATTAAATTCTTATGGAATTCCTTTATTTTTTCCTTCTAATAATTTTTTGTTTGTTCATTTCACTGTTTAATAAATTTAAGTTCTCGCTTTGTAATTTAAGAATATGAATAAACAGACAAAAGAACACCCTCGTAAAAGAATGACAACTTCTTTAAAAGTTCATGGCAAGTGAACAAATATGGAATTCTCTTCTCAATATGTTTTCATTTTAACTTACACATCTAATCGAGCCAAAGTCAAGTTAAATAACATACACACACAGCCACACACATACACACATCCATATGTGTATGTGTAGTATTTAACAATGTCCTTATTTATGTTATTGCAGATGCTGTTGTTGTTTTATTTTCGGTTACTTATTTCACTGGAGCATTTAAAAATCCTTGATAGAAGCCAACAGCTGAAATATCACAAGCAGTTGTAGTCCTTTGCTTAACTTGTTAAATAAACAAACTCATATGAGTGTATGTACAACTGAGCATATATGTACGTGCAAACGTCCTGTAGTGGCCAGCAGAAAGCGACAGCATTCAAAATTAAATTCCGTTTCAGTCACGACTTCATTTAAAATTGGATTTATTCGAATATAATTCATGGCATTATTGTTGTTTGACTTTGATTTTGGGTACATTGTTGCCGGGGCCGGGACATGCACACATGTCGTAGTCTGGAAAGTCAATTTCTAGCAATTCTTCATATTAAACTGGTCGATTTATTCATGGAATTATTTAACCAAAGTATGCTTCAAGGCTGTGTATCAGTGTCCTGTTTCCTAAGTAGCATTAATACAGCACGAGAGATGATCGTGTGTCTTGCATTCAGATTAATGTGTTTATTTTCCACGATCATTAAGCAGCGTTAAATAAAAGAACAGTTTTTTAAATATACACATTACTATTTTTTTTTAATAAATTTTATAAATATTCACCATTCGCAATTGTAAACTGTAAGCGATCGTGTTATAAGTATATGCGAAGAAAGCCTAGTCCAGAATCACTCTGAATGGCGTTTATTAATTAAAATCATTAAGGTGAACCTCCGAGCTTAAGTCAGCTCGTAGAGTATTACAACAACATGGCATTTCGTATTATGTAGTTCTGAAGGAGCAATTGATGATGACTTTTATTTATTTTTTGCTTGTTTTGTTTTTCGTAAAAAAACTTTCGCTTGTCCTGCCAGTTGCCTTTAATTACAAGAGATTTTAATGAAGAAAGAAAACTCGTTGGGTCAAAGAAACCAACAACATCGAATTCTTTTGGATCAAATCAACATTGAATACTCTTCCTCAAATAAAGATTTACATCTGGTACAAAAACTTAATCGTAGAAATTCCGGGAGGCTAAATATATAAGTAACTTTCCTGTTTTTGTAAAAACAAATTTCTTTGCAAGTAATCTTTTTATAAAAAAAACTCACTCATTTTTTTAAATCAAATCATAATTATGTTGATATTACTAGACAGGACGATTAAGGACATTGCATCTATATATGTGCAAATACATATAAAAGTATTTGTAACAAATAACTAGCAATAGTTGAAATATATATTTAAAAATTATTAACGAAAATTCCAATAAAAAAATAAAAAAAAATGATTTTGACCAAAACTTCTTTTCCTGTAGGGCATATAAAATGCGACACAGCCGAATGAATGAAGCCCTCTTACTAATTTATTTCAATGCGATGTGACATGATGCCAATGCTTGATTATGTGTGTGGGTGTGTGTGTGTGTGTCAAGTGTTCGTGTGTGTGTGTGAGAGAAGCTGTAATCCAATCAATTAATTTCAACTACTTTTCTCAATGTTAGATAAATAGATATTAGAATGATCCAAAAAATTAATTTGTGATAAATTTGAAACAGGATTTTGTTTTAATTTTTAGACGTCTTAAATAGAAATGCTTGATAGGGAACGTTTTATATAATCCAAAGCCGAGATGGGGACATTAAATTAAAATGGAACTTATGTATTTTATATCTTGGAACGTTGGACCATTTGTGTTTAGTAAATTAAATATAATTATTAATGACGTAAATATTACTAAGTTCTAATAGTTCAATCTGCCTTCAACTTGAATTATGAAGTTTAACCGATATATATATTATTTGAAGTCCTAGATAAAACAGGGGCCAATAAATAGCAATTTGCTCTGCTAAAGTGAAGCATGCTGCACTTTTGTCATAAGCTATTGCTTTTGGTGTCAGTGATGATTTCACTCAATTTATATCGAACTTTTTCAAGGATCACACTATTCGTGTTGTTATAGATGGGATCTCACCAAACAAGGTCAAGATCAAATCAAGCAGTACCACATGGCTCCGATTTTTTTCTTATCCTACTTTTTATTTTTCTTGATAACCTTGCACGATGATGTAAAACTATTCTTTTGCTGATGACAGCAGCATTTGCCATTAACATTTATTTAGCACTACTCCAATTTTGGAGCAGGTGAGGTCGTGTGAGCCTGTGTTGCATGTTTTCGCACAAACGCATGACGATTAAATTATTGGGGAATTATAATCTCTTGAAGTGTGATGTTCGATGGACTGAGCACGTTTTCACATCGTATTCAAGTGCCTCAGGTTGTTAAGGCGGTGTAAGAGATCCTTCACCCTTCTGATCCCATTCATATTTACATCACTTACATATATCCTACCAAAAATGGAATATAACTCTCATATGTATGGGGTGATGCTTCAAAATTAATTTTGAACTTATTCCACCGTTTACAGAGGAGGGTGAAGAAGCTAATCGGTAATGTAGCAGCCAACTCTTTTGATTCGGGATATATTTCGCTATCCTATCGTTTCTACAATAGAATGTGGTCTAATGAAATCAGGGAACTTGTTCCCGAAACCATTTCTTTCTTACGAACATCTCGCTTATTATGGAGAGCCCATTTGTTCGTGGTCGATGCGCTTGCGAATCGCACTACGTATTACAGAGAGAACTCGTTCTATATGCGAACAAATCGTATGTAAAATAATCTCGCGGCGAAGGATCTTGTAATATTCTCGTAAATTTAATTTGACTTCGTTTGCAACAAATCACAGAAATCTCTTAGATTTTCTTCTCAATTTGTTATCTACTGCTTTGAGAACCAGTCTAATATTCGAATGTCTACATTTTATGAATTCATCTATATTTAATAGATACACGTATGTGACCGTGTGTACAATTTTTCTTAAATGTTTTTTTTTCAGAGCGTGGCAATTGTGAACATGTGTAATTTTCCGATTATACATGACGGTTTTATTGACTGTAACATTGAAAGTTAAAGCGATAATCATTCTAGTCTTGTTAACTTGTAATTATCACAGTAAGAGCACAAGTGGTAGTCGAACCTGCTACTTAAAGATTTAGATGGCTAAAGTGAATGAAACAACTAGATCGGTAATTACGATACAGAAAGTAATTGAGATGTCAATACTGCAACAGTTCGTTTATCTACATTTGGAGTTATGATTCGGGATCATACAAGCTTCAATAAAATCGTCTATTTTGGGGCATGTGGATAATAACGCACTACATGCTTTTAAGAACTCTGTGTATATAGTCTAAGAAGGAAATAATGGATAGATGTGAGACTACTTGCTGTTTTCCTCTTAGAGAAATTCACAATTTTACAGAATTGATTTGCATATTTTAAACCAAAAGGTACGATGGTCTCACCCTCCCAACAAAATATTTCCCGTTCCGGCAATGTTTGCCAAAAGAATAAAGTATAATAAAGCCAACACAAAATTATGTTTAAATCACTCCTGCACTATTTTTTGATATGATCTGCATGATTTTTATGATTTTAGTTTTACGGTATATAGACAGACAGACATTTATCCACTTATAAGGAGTAACTTGGAGCTACCCTCTTCATTTCATATTTAACGATACATATTTCTCTTGAGTGCCAGAGTCAATTCAAAAAACAAATATCCTCCCAAAGCTCAAGATACCCCAGACCGTACAACAAAATTATTGCTCATGCTCATGTTATGGGGTTTCAAGGACTACCGATTAGCAATAGATATTCAAAAATTTATCAGTGCATCTTAATATTTATTATATTTGATTTACTCTCATCTCTACAAATATATTTTCATTCCATTCATTTGATAACTAATCGCTCAACCCCGTTTTTGAGGCCCACATCAACTGGCAATTTCACTAACCAATAAGTAGTCCTTAAGATAAATAATTGTGTAATCAAACTAAACAATGCAAGGTTTGTGTTAAATTAGGCAAAGATAAATTGACAAAACTTAAACAAAATGCGACGGACAAAAGCATTATTTTGAAACTATAGACTTTCAATGTCTACGAATGTAGTTCAACCAATAACAGGCAAGATGAACAAGAAAACAAACATTTCTCAGGTTATACACTTGTACTAATGCCCTACACTAAAAATCGCAGTTCAACATGCCATTAGAAGAAAGATGAAAGCGCTGCAAGCAAAAACTTCCGGCAATTGATGCTCAATCGCATCACAATGGAACAGGGTAGTTTGCCACAGTTTGATCCTGGTATTTGTTGAAGATAAGCAAAGAGAATGATAATTAAAGAATGAAATGAAAGTATCGTAAGGGAGAAAAACACTGATATTTATATCAATTCAGTTGTAGTGTCACTATATGGCCAACACAAGTTTTGTGTTTATTAAGATGCATGAAGAAGTGCAGCTTAAGCTCTTTCAAGTGTATCGGTCTGTATGGAAATGTATGCATGGAATCTGCATACGCACATACACACGACTACAAGCACAAGCACAAGTGCATTTGTGCATGTGCTTTGTTTAGTCTATTTGAGCAATTTTAATCCCAGGATAACAACACTTGAACATTAAAAGACATTCAATGCAAAGTGTCAACATTAAACAACTTTGTGTGATACTAAAAGGGATCTCTTGCATCAGCAGCAGGATGCAACAAAAACAAAGAGCGAAAACAACAAAGATTGTTGCAATAATAAGGATAATAATAATTATTATCATTAATTTAAATTATCGAAAATGTAAAAACAATACGAACCGACATTGTGTAAATTTAACTTATTTGAACGTTCATTCATATGTGCACTCAAACAGCAAAGTCTAGCAAATGGCAACTTTAAGGAAAAGAATACAATCGAAATGATACGGATGATTCAGGTTCCATAGACTTAATAGCCATTTCAAAGTGAAAATAATTTCCATGGATAACAATTCCAAGACCATCAATCTCTTAGTTTAAGTACAAATTGTTACTAGTAAAGCAGTCATTAACTTTTATTTTTTATTTCTAGTTTCTGCCGGAAAGTAAATGAACAACTTACGGTGTCATTCAAAGGAGACAACCTGAGCACCCCATATACAAAAATTATGTATATTAATGTATAAGTAAATTTCTTACCTTTCCTTAGGAATAGTTTTTACAAAATACTTGTTGCATATTTTCTTTAAAAAAAAAATGGAAAAAGTAAATAATTTTGCAAATCACGCGTCCAAAGTGAAATTTAGTGAAGAGCAAAAACAAAATTTCAAAAATTTTAAAAATGTTTTTCGCCATTTAAATTTTCCATATTTTTCATGTATTTATATTGGAAAATTGGTCTGGTATGAGAGACAAGCCATATAAGTTTTGTCTTGGTGACGTGGCTTACAAAATTAGGTTCTGAGTGCAATATTTTAATTTTCGAGAAGTTAAAACGTGCACACAAATATCAAAATTTTATTGTAAAACTTAATTATTAAGGACCCAGGGAGTCCTCAACAGATATGCATTTTAGTCTAACTGAGCTTTCATAATTCCATAAATAGACAGCTTATGGTCCTTAGAACGAAATACGGAGGCTGTGAGCAGCCTCGATTACAGCCTAAGCTTGGTTCCTTAAACTGTCTTACATACCTGATGGTACTAATTGAGAGATCGGAACCGAAATGTAAGTCCCATTATACATTTATGATAGCAAAAAGTACAGTGGGACAAAATATGCGCCATCCATTCTATTTATGTCTTTTTATCGTAATTGCAGCTGCTGACATGCTTCTGCGGAGGGCAACCGACCAGCGCTTCAATAATTTTTAGATTTTTTATTACAATCACTTTCATGTCTTCCAATGCTGTTTATTAAATGCAACATTTAATTTTCGTACGAAAAACACCAAAATATTAAAAAACAAAAACAAAATAAATACACAATTTGCAACTCAAAAAAGAGGAAAAAATATTTGATTGCAATTGCATGCAATTTTTTGTTTGATTGTGATATAAAGTCCTTGCAGTCTCTCTTCTATATCCAACCAGTCATACAAACATACAAACAACTTTACATTGTGCATAAACATTGTGTACTAAATAGATCTCATTTGCGAAAAAGCTGTTATATCTCGAGAAACTCAGTTGGCTCACTAGAAAATTATTCAAGCTTTCGAGGGAAACTTGGGCAACTTATTTACATTGCAATTTTGCATGCGACACACCTCTTTCCAAGTACGATTCATTCCAATAATCAATCGTTTAGTACCCGTACGGTTAGTGCGGGGAACAAAACCTGTAGGGAAGTTACTTATAGCTTTTTAACGGTTGGAGAAATAAAATTTAATGTCCTCGAATTCTATTCGCTCTCACCACCTACATAAGACCTGTAAGTTGGAGTCGTGCGCGTTCTCTAAAAAATAGATTATTAGAGTTATGACGTTTTCAAGGAAATGCGTCGCACTTATTCTACAATATACATCATGTGATTAAGGATACGAGAATTTTTTAGTAATTTATTCATTTACTCAACAATAATAGATTAACAAATTCTTTTGGGCAGGTTCAGTTCCATTTCTATACAGAAAATTAAAGCATTTTAAAATAATCAGAAAGTTTCCAGAGAAGACAGAAAAAGACGGAATCCTCGACATATTCAACCAATCAATAGACAATTATATCCAGAAAAAATCATTTTTGAAAAAAATAACGTTGCCACAAAAATGGACAATACGGCTTACATGTTACAATAGAACAAAAATAATTGCTTGAAATATTTAATGTTCATACAGAGGAGTACATATATTTATCAAGAAAGTGTTTTTCCCATAAAAATTGTAAATTTCATTCAAACTCGACCTGTTGAAAGATTTCAGATTTCATTCCACACATTTTACTAACTCATGTTTCAGATTTCTTTCAGTTTGTGTAATCAATTTTCCAAAAGGACATTGTCAAGAGACGTCCTTATTCTAATGAAGCGAGGTACTTGATGAAGCTTTCTTTGTGTCCACGTTGATGTTTGTATTTCCAACATTACTTTAAATATTTGTATGTGTATGTATTTGAACATCGTTTGTTAAAGTCTTCCTCGTATAGCTATGCATAGACCATTTGAGAATGTCCTGGTATTTTTATTGTTTGTTTAATTTTACAACAAAATACAAAGTTTATTCTCCATAAAGGACATCTTATATAGATATTACCTGGTGTGAGTGTGGTAAGCAAATGTGCTTCGGTATTCATGACTTACATGTTGCTCTCATGTACAGTGCATTATCTGAAATTACATCCCAATGCGACAGATTATCAAAATGCAAAACGTTGCATGATGGACACATGATGGCATCACAATAAAGGAAATTTAATTTTCTCACAAACAAATGCTTGTGCATCTGTACAAGTGCAGGACTACGTAAATGCAAGTGAACAAGTAATCATTGTTATTGTAGTGGCATAATGTTGTAATGGCAACTATGTATGTGTGTACATGCTTTCCATTTTAAGTGCCTATAAGACAAGTTAGTCCAGCAAATAAAGATTTTTTATTCCTGGTTTGCTCAATAATTTTAAACTGCCAAAACATATAAGAATGAAAGAATATTGAAAATAATTGCACAAAATAAATATTTGATTTATGTTCGCTTGGTTAAGAAATCAGGAGGTGTTAAGTGAAAATAAGAGTCTCATTTTGTAAGACGAATCCCTTTGATATTGGGATCTTTCCTAAACAAATTTCAAACATTTCCATCTATAAAATCAGACCTTTAATCTAAGCTTTTCTCTATCTGTTAATAAAATATAAAACACTGGATTAGTAATATTAATCTAGTATCAATATGGCCACATAAAACTGACCTAAAATAAATTAATTAATTTCGACTTAAGTATCAAATAGACTGATCTGATTTCTAATAATTAAAAGCTCTCCTTCTGTGCAAATTGCAGTTCCGAAGATGGATTCCATAAATTCAAACTTCCTTAGTCGTTTGATAGAGAACAATGAAAAATATATGTAAATATACGAGTACCTCGGTGAACATACAACCTCGATATACATAATTAATAGTTTTAAATATTTATTTTGTCTTAAATTTAAATTTAAAAAATAAAATTAGATGGATATTCTTAAAGGCAACTTAAGATGCAAAATAATTCAAAAATTAAATATTTACTTAAATATTATGAAAGTGATACATTCAAACGAAAATCAACATTTACGACATCTTTTTGACTTAAAATGTGTATGTAACTGTTGCTGATGAGTGTTTGCACAGTGGGTGTGGCTTACGTCTGACCATCAAAATGTAAATTAGATTTTAGATAAACTATTCCACAGACACAATCTCTTAGATAAATAAAGACACACAAATGCTGCTGCACATAAATTCTTACATTCAAGCAGAATGAAAATTGAATTTTGTTAAATGATTAAATTCAACCTCAATCCAACCCTACAAACCAACATAAACCTGCTCACATTTTCCTCATTATCAAGCACACATGCATATTTAAAGAAAATTCCATGCACACAAACACACACGCACACATGCTAAAAAAAATATAAGGATTGAGACAATGCAAACTCCCAAACATGTATATTTTCAGCTACTAATTTTTAAAAATTTGTTGTAAATATTTCTAATTTTTTATAATACAAAATCATTGAATAAGTAGAACGTTCGTGTCAGTGAATAACGTCGTATGCTCTTGTGGCACCGAGCGTACAGACTCTAGCCACTGCATTTAAATTAGTCTATCTACATAAAACTCAAGAACTTTGTGTTATTCTAACACAACAACGAATTATTTTTATTTCCAGGCTCTTGCTCAAAATATCATTGAGTTTTAAAACTTTCAAATACATTCTTATTGTCTTAGTCTGTTGCAACATTTATACTCGTGCAACAATTAGTTTTACGACTTAATAATGCAACTTTTGTAGCAGAGCGTGCGGATAATATGATGAAATAATTGGAGGATTTCGTGCAATTTAGACTTATTACAGGCCTTTACTAAGGACACCGACATTGTGTTTGTGTTGGATTTATTCTTCTTTTATATTTTTATAAAATACGAACCAGAAGAAAAATTAGATGCCAAGATCCGAGTTTTGTTGAGAAGGAAAAATTAAATATACACGGACGTACAAACACACACACACACACACACACACATTAGAATATGCACAAACATCATAACGCCAAGGAAAACAAAACAAGAAGTAAATAAATCTGTTTTTGACCTTAAGTTAAATTGGGAAAAGGATTTTGTACATTTAACAAATTAAGTAAATAGTCTCATTTGTTCATCAGAGTCATCACATTTACATTTCTATCAAACTAAAATGTACACACAAATACACACTTTCTGTATTATTTTCTAACCCCCTCAGCATTTGAATAGTGTTTGTTGTAAATCTCATATTCTAGTATCATCTGGAAGATAGACGGAAAACAAATTGCAATATAAAAAATTGAAATAGTTGTGAATTATAGTCACTACTGAGTGACTTCATCAATAGGAATTGTTTACGGGGAAAACCATTTGAGCAACAATTCATAAATTTGCTTCACCTACAGACATTCTGAACGACTCAGGCAAATTCCATTAAAACTGATTATAATATTGCAAATTATATCCCATAGATTTAAAATAAACAAGTTTATACACGCCTAAATTCATAAAAAATGTCCAACTACACATTTACGTTTTCACATACACACGTACACAGAAAGGAAAGTCCATTGTAAACTAAAATTAATTTTTAAAATTTAAAGACAAAAAATGGACGGAACGTCATGGAACTATTTTCAAAAATCTTATTAGAAGAGAACGCAATCCTTTGAGAGAGTTAATTAATTTTTAAATAAGAGAGTCAAACAGATTATTTTTAATTGATCAACAAAACATTACGATGTTTAGAAAAGAAAAAGCGGTCGTCAATCAGAAATCTCCACTTGTATATTGAATAAATTGCTTACGCTAAAAAGCCAGAGGATTGTGCCTAATGTTATTATTTTTAATAAACCTTGTAAATGGAAACATCGGTTCAGATTTCTTTGTTTTTGTATATTCCTCAACGCACAGTGCGCTCCATTAGGCCACTGAATGTTAAACATTTTCGAACAAAACGCGCAATGGCAGATCCATTTCAGAGACCTGCAACCGGTGATTAAAAAAAAATCAGATTAATCAAACACTCGAAAAACATGTCATTTTCGCTCAAACGTTCAAATATGCGTTTATCAACATTGTGTCTATTCTATTTTATGCTAAGCAAAATAAGGGTTGTTTGTGAACATGTAAATTTAATCTGTTGCCGCATGCCAGCTATTCAGTTTGAGTGTTTAAAAACTGTGTGTGCATGAATTTTTGGACAACTCTTCAAAGAACACATTTTTATTTAATCACATTCATGATCGAAATCAAAAACTTAGAGGCATTAATGCAAAAAGAATTAATGTGAAAAAGGCAAAAAATCAACAAGTGTACATTTATGCACAAGGTGCTGTGTGTTTATAGAATGGTTAGGCAACACGGTTGCCAGACTTAACAGTTTAATAGCATTTTTACGACGATACGCGGAAACAGATAATTAATCAAGGAATATATTTTTAAAATTATCCCGATTTTTACAATTATCATTTTGTAATTATATAGACATGTGTGTATATGTGTATACATGAAGGAGGTTATATTATAAGCAATGCGTTTTGTATTCTTATTTTTTGTTAAATACAGTAAAGTATTTTAAGCACTTATATATTAAACACTCTCACTGTCGCTCACAAAAATATAAATTAGCCTAAATCTACCACAGCTACAACGGTGGTCGTGTAGCCATGTAGCCGTGTTGTCGTGAAAATAATAATTTTCATATAAACGTGTAAAAATTTTGCGCTGTTGAATAAAATAATGTTGAAACGGGTGTATTTTATTGTACAAAGATTTTTTTCTCACACTGAAACAAATAGATTTGTTGAATTTGCTTCGGTGCCGCCAAAAATTAGAAAAAGCACCGAAATTTAAAAAAAAAGCGCACCGCGCTCAGAAAAATACACTTAAAGACCCTTCTTTTTAAGTAATCTATGTACCAAACCAATAAAGCGGTATTATTCTTGGGAGTTAAAAACGACTTTAATTTCAGTAAAATTAAATAAAACAAACAAATTTGGCAAGGTTGAAGTATTTCTTATAAAAATAACAAGTTTTTTTGAATGAGTAAAAAATAATCCGATCTTTAAACGATTTTAAACCGATTTTTAAAGTTTATTGTAAAACCGACGTTTTTTGGTAACTTCGTATGGCATCCTTATTTCTCAACCACAATGTTTTAACAACCTACATACCTACACACTCAAGATTATGTGCCAGCATATATCATTGCATGATTTTTCTTAATATTCTTTGCAAAGAAAAGGCATGTTGAATAAATGCCATTCGTTTTTGTGTTTAATGAATGCAAACGCTCAAAATAGCTTCTGTGTTAAAATCTTGCTTGAAAAATTCATATAGGCATTTTTGTATTTGCCTTCCTAATGATTAACACAAATAAAGATTATGAGCGTACGCGCATGCTTGCTTATGTGTTGGTGAATAATTGGACACAAAAAAGTTATGCATGAGTGAAGGCATAAAAAACGTGATTTTTGCCGGTCTCTGATCCATTTGAAAGACTGCATTGCTTTAATGAAATTTTTCATTTGGCAGACTTTGCATTAAAAATCAATGTTACTAAACACAATGTTTTATTTAAATTAAATAATTAAATGTATATACACTTTAGGTTAGGTTAGGTTAGGTTAGGTTAATTGGAGGGGTGTGATAGCCCATGTCATACGACATACACTTAAGCCAGTGAAGGCTTGTTGTGCGCTCCCTTTTAATTATCAGACACAAACTGCCAGAGTTCTGCGGCAGGATTCGAACCTGGGACCTTCGCACTACGAGTCTAGTACACTACCTACTAGTCCACGAAGGCCAGTTATACAGATTTAAGTAAATAAAAAAAATAAATAAATGAATGGAAAGTTGAAAAAATGTCCTCTTGGATTTTCGGAAACAATAAAAATGTTACACGACAACAGGGTTGGGCAGTATTTGAAATACATGTATTTGAAATACGTATTTAAAATACAAATACGTATTTTGTATTTTGTATTTTAAATACATACAGATTTTTAAGTATTTTGTATTTTGTATACATGTCCTGAAAGTATTTTGTATTTTGTATTTTAAATACATGATCAGCAAGTATTTTGTATTTTGTATTTTAAATACCGCAAACCATGTATTTTGCCCAACACTGCTCATCAGGACCTGTAGAAAAATTATTTTCTTCAGCAGGTTTTATTTATTCTCCAACAAGAAACTGTTTGTCTGATGCTACATTCAAAAATCGGATATTTGTGAAAGGAAACAATTGTTTTGTTAATTAGTTTTATCTAATGTATTTTATGGTTTAAATAAAAACGGTGTGTGTATCTCGTATTTTTTATTTTATTTATTTTTTATTTATTTATTTCAAGTCTATGAATTTACAATTCTTACAGACTGATTACATAGGTAAATTTATATATGTATTTAAGTATGCAAACAAAATATTACGTTTTATTAGATTATCATTTAATGAGAAATCAATATAAGAGTAAAATTTATTAAATTCCCTGCAGCTCTAACAAAGGGATCAGAATTAGCATAGTTTTTTCTAAAGAATTGTAACACATACCTCATTTTAAAGGCAATTCATCCTAGATTTCTTATATGTAAAGACTTTTTACCAAAAACATTTTGGTCTATCGAAAAAATTTATTTGAATTTTTTGGTGCACAGTACTGTTTCTCTGAGGGATTTTTCACCTCATGGAAAAACTATAAATTATTACTGGACGACACATACCTCTAATAAGACCTGCAGTATTATTTTCGATTCTAGTTTGAGCAGGACTAGTACATCTATTAGATAGGTTATTAGTAGTTAATAAAGTATTAACAGGTGATCTTTCGGCGGCTGTAGACAATTGAGTGGGTTGGCTCGTACGTTGAATAGAAGATACGGTACTGGTATTAACATTACCTAAATACATACATGTACATGAACTGAAAGTATTTTGTATTTTGTATTTGAAATACGTGCAATAAATGCAAGTATTTTGTATTTTGTATTTTAAATACATACAGATTTTTAAGTATTTTGTATTTTATATTTTAAATACATGTCCTGAAAGTATTTTGTATTTTGTATTTTAAATACATGATCAGCAAGTATTTTGTATTTTGTATTTTAAATACCGCAAACCATGTATTTTGCCCAACACTGCACGACAATGACTTCAATTTTTTCAGTTACCTCAAAGTCCGTAAAACTTTTTATTTTAATCACATCATTAGAGATTTGAAAAAAATATGAATTGCTGCTTCTTATACTAGAAAGAAAAATCGGGGGTAGACCTGAAATTGTTGTGCAATATCCGCTAGTTTATTGGCATCCGATCAAATTTGGAGCAATAGTTTAGTTCAAATGTTTTACATATTATCATATAATTATGATTCCTTAACGTCCTGTAAAGGACATGCATTAAAAAGAGAACAAATGTATGTTTTTATAAACTAAAAACACAAATAAAAACTTAAACAAAAGACTTCAAAATATCTCCCATGTAATTTGACATACAAAATTTATATTTGGATAGAAGACCCCAGTCATGAATGTTTGAATATTTTTTTAAAATGTGTGATTTTATTAAATTAATCCATTAAAAGCCCTATTTTGGGATGTAAGGAAATTTGCCAACGAATGTGATTTAAATATTCCAAACACGCAGTAAATGAATCGATGTGTAAATACTGCACGTTTGCCAATCAATATTATGTCAAAATGTAAAATGGTTTCAAACGCCACTAACGTACAAACACAGACTCAGATAAAATATATATGCATACATACATACATACATGTCACGTGCATACGGGTATGTGTGCGGCTGTGTTTGTAGCAGTATGTAGTATTTGCTTTAAAGAGGACAAAGAGGAGTCGTTCGTATAATCATTTGTAGACTGCAATGCTGCTGCTGTCAGTCTGTCAATGTAATAAAAAGGATAATAATGCAATGCAACCAAAAATTACTACATTATCAATGCCTCGTCGTTTGTGTGTGATCAAGCGCAGCTTTGCTACAGTTCTGGGTTCATTATGAGAAGGATTTTCACATTCAACAGACAGTGCATTAAATTGTGCAATTTGTAATAAATATAAAATTATCTGACTGTATTGCTTAACACGTTATTATTTACGTATGAACGTGCATTTATATCGCCACCTGGAGTATGGGAAATGCCACAGCATGTGCAGTTAAATAGTTTCCCTGAAACATTCTTTATTAAGAAGACAAAAATCTTTTCAAAGTCCTCCATGAGTTTTCGTTTCAGATCTTTTTACATGTGACTTTCGTTATTGCGGAAACTGAAATGTTGCGTTTAAGGTGGCGATATCCGTGTACGTATATACATATGTACATACATATATATGTATATATTATATGTATTTAATATTTACTCAAAAGGATAAATATTTTAAAATTACAATAATCATTAAGGCAACGGACGATTCCAGCACAGAGAAATCGGCAGCAACAACTGATTGACATAAAGAGAAAAAAACAAGTGTTTCATTAAATCATTATTAAATTTCATTAATAAATGACCCATTTGTTTGCCTTTGCAATGGATTTTTGAATCATACATATCATACATGACTTCATACAAACAGTCTGCCCACACGTTTCTGTGTACAAGTGTACATACGAGTTTTAGTTTGCATATAAGAGTGACCGATGGTAAACCAGTCATCACCCAGTCCAAACTGGCTTAAGTTATCGAAACTGCACATTTTGGCATCTCGTTTATTCCAAAAGTTTTTTTTCAGGCCGTTGAGTTTCAATTTATCGAGAGTTCACTGTGATATCGCTCCATAACAAATTGTAAAACTTGTAATAGAATTTTCGAGTCTAACAATACGCGCACACATACATACATAAGTAAATGTAAATTCATATGTACATGTAAATTACATTAATGTACTACGCTTTTCAGTCCCAAAATGTCAAAATTTGTTTACGTCTTACAAACACAAGTACAATATGTTGTCAATTTGTTTTTTCTGACTTGTAAGTGGGAAAACAAATATGAAATAAAATAAACAAAGAACTCGTAGTACTGGGTTGTTGGAAGTGTAATTTCGTTTTCCCCCCAACAAAGTAATTCAATATATTTGTTCCACTGCCAACTTCATGCTTCAGCCGCAAAGAGGCAAATATCGAGTCGTTAGATTATTTATATATTGAATTTATGAAATTTTTATGTTCATTATTAACAATAAGAAAATCGTATTTCTTTTTAATAAAACGACCAACGCACTAATTGTTTGACAATTCGTTGTTTTTTATTGTTGTGATTGTAGTAGTACGCTACTACCTGGTATTTGTATATGTAAGTTAACATAAGGTTGTTGTACCATTTTTTAATATTATTGTTAATTGATAATTAATAACAAATTTGTATTTCAATTTAATTATATTGTCATTTGTAATTTTTAATTGTTAAAAATAGTTATTAATAGTTGTTTATTTTAATGTTAACATACTTTTGCCGTTCTGTTTAATGTTCATACTTGTTAAAATTCTTGATTACAAAATTAAGTTAGGTTAGGTTAGGTTAGGTTGATTGGAGGGGTGTGATAGCCCATGTCATACGACATACACTTAAGCCAGTGAAGGCTTGTTGTGCGCTCCCTTTTAATTATCAGACACAAACTGCCAGAGTTCTGCGGCAGGATTCGAACCTGGGACCTTCGCACTACGAGTCTAGTACACTACCTACTAGTCTACGAAGGTCAGTTTTAAGGTCAAAATTAAGTTACCTTATAATTATTTTTTGGCTTTGTCAATATTTTTCAATTAAAATATAATTATTATTGAAAATATTCTCAAACTTAAAACACGTCTTTTATTAAAGATCATATATTTGATCACAAATTCGTGTCTTAAATAACTGGCGCCCAACGTAAATTTTCTTTATCTTTTTTATTAATAAAGAATCAAAAAACAAAAATTATTTACAATCGTTATTGTTGTATAAATATTGCCGAAAATATCAATCGCAAATGGATCAATTGAAATTTGAAATTTAATGGTGAATAATATAATAAGAAAGATTTCTTGTGTGGTGAAAATTAAAAGTATTTAAGCCAAATCTTGTAACTATTAAAAACCCATACAAAATAAACAAAAAACTTTAAGCAAAAAAAAAAAAAGAACAGGAAGAAATCTATTGAACACTCAATAAATAATTTGTGAGTTAAGAAGACGACAGATATAATATTAAAGCCATTATCAAGATATTGATGAAAGAAATTCAGCATTTGAAGAGTTCAAGAATAGAAGAAAATAATTGGATTATCTTGGTCCCCAGATGACTTATTCTTCAAGGCAGAATAAACAACTGCAGCTGTGAATAAATCAGTGCAACCCAATTGCCAAATAGAAGTCTTTATGTTAAAGAATTTAGCTAAGTATTGTTATAAATTTTATATTTTATTGGTATATTAAGTTATATCTATATATATTTTTTTTAATCTGTCTTTTACTTACACACATATAAAATTTTACACACCAAATTTTATTTTTTGTTAAGAGTTTTGTTAAATATAAAAGGAAAAAAAATAATCATAATGAATAGAAATGAAGTTATGAGTATTGTTGAATCTACGATAGAGGTTAGTAACAAAGAAATTTTAGATCAGATTAATGACTTAACTAAGGCCATCGAACAATTAAAGCCAATTCAAGTAGAACCTTTAGTCCCTGTCACAATTAAGCCTGATGCTGCTCCAGGAAACATAAATTTGGATCTGATTAAATCGCTTCCTCAGTTTAGTGGAAATTCAGAGGAATATCCGGCATGGAGGGAATCTGCAAAATTTGCTATAAATTATTATACGAAAGGGTCAGAAACTTATTATGTTGCAATGGGTATTTTAAGAAATAAGATAGTGGGGGAAGCTAATTGCACTTTGAGTTCGTTTAACACAGTTTTCAATTTTGAAGCTATATTAGCTCGGTTAGACCAATCTTATTCTGATAAAAAACCACTATATTTGTTAGAAAATGAGCTTAGTGTTTTGCGACAAGGCAAGTTGACAATAAATGAATATTATGATAGAGTTAACAAGCATCTTACTCTGATTACAAACAAAATTCTTATGGCTAATACCGGTAAAGAAGAAGTTATTAAAGCTTTGAATGAAAGGGCAAGAGCTAACGCGCTGCGCGTATTTATTTCAGGTCTTCGTAAACCATTAAGCGATATCTGCTTTTCTGCAAATCCAACAGATTTGCCGACTGCTCTAGCGACAGCACAGGAGCTCGAACAAAATCACGAACGATACAGATTTGCAAACGCATTTGCTAGCTCCAGAAATATGCAGCAAACACTTTACCCAAATTATAACTCAGCCAAAGAAGATACGTCTCAGCGAATAGCATTCGAAAACCAAAACTTATATCAATCGCCCGTACCAATGGAAATAGATAAAAATACTTCCTACTTAAGAAAATCAATACCACTTTCAAAGGAATTAGACCCCCAGCAGCAAAGCTTGAATACAAACTTCGGTAAGCAAAAACCAATTTCATTTGGAAATAATTTTAAACGTCATTATGCTAGTAACAACTCCGGCAGGTCTCCAGTTCAGAAGTTGCAAAGAATTAATTACGTCGAAAATAATGAAGAAGATGATGCGTATGAAATTGACGATTTTTCTCGTAATGGATCTGAGGGAGACGCAATTGACAACTTGAATTTTTTAGTGTAAGGTCGCTCTTGCCATATATCGTTAAGAAAACCACTAATGGTCAAGAGCTTAAACTTTTAGTTGACACAGGCACATCTAAAAATTATATTCGCAACTTAAGTTTTATTAAGGGAATTAAATCAGTTTCTGAACCATTTCGAATAAAATCCATAAACGGATCAACGCTTATTAAAGAAAAATGTGAAATTCACCTGCTTAATAACAAAACAACTTTCTTTTTATTGCCATGCCTTAATTTTTTCGATGGAATTATTGGCTATGACTTTTTGAGCAAAGTTGAAGCTTTGATTGATGTAAAGTCTGGTATACTTTTTCATAAAAAAGGGAAAGAGGAAATTAACCATTTTTTGTGTAAGCATGTAAATTCAATTGAGATTGATGATGAGTGTGATTCTATAAATTTAGACAAGGAAATCGAAAAGCTTATTCAGAGAAACGCAATTGCTTTCGCTGATCCAAATAGGGCATTGCCAGCTAATACTCAAGTCGAAGCTACCATAAATTTATCTAGAAAAGAACCAATTTATTCTCGAAGTTATCCGTATCCTATTTCGGCAACAGAATTCATAAATGAGGAAATAGAAAGCCTTTTAAAAGATGGCATAATAAGGAAATCTTCATCGCCCTACAATTCGCCAATCCACGTTGTTAACAAAAAAGGTGTGGATAAAGACGGAAGGCAAAAATTACGAATGGTTATAGATTTCAGGAAAATAAATGATTTTACTATTCCAGACAAATATCCCATGCCGGATATATCAGTTATTTTGTCAAATCTCGGCAATTCAAACTTTTTTACAACACTTGATTTAAAATCCGGTTTTCACCAAATTACTTTGGCAGAAAAAGATAGGAGTAAGACAGCCTTCAGCGTCAATAATGGAAAATATGAGTTTTGTCGCCTGCCTTTTGGGCTCAGAAATGCTCCTAGTATCTTTCAACGGGCTATAGATGACATTTTGCGGGACGTAATTGGAAAAACGTGTTTTGTTTACATGGATGATGTAATAATTTTTTCGAAGAATGCAAAAAGTCATATCGCTCACGTTGATGAAATATTGAAAAAACTATCAAATGCTGGAATGCGAATATCAACGGAAAAATCAAAATTTTTTAGAAAAGAAGTAGAGTTTCTCGGGTTTGTCGTTTCGGGAAAAGGCATCAAAACCTCGCCCGATAAAGTTCACGATATCCTGAATTTTCAAATGCCGAAGACTCTAAGGGCTTTGAGATCCTTCCTTGGTCTAGCTGGATATTACAGAAGATTTATAAAAAATTATGCCGATATAGTGAAACCGCTGACTAAATACCTTCGTGGAGAAAATGGAAATGTTAACGCGAAAACTTCTAAAAGTATTAAAATAAATTTGTCCCAAGAAGCACTCAATGCGTTCGAAAAAGTAAAGCGAATATTAGCTTCCGAGGATGTACTGCTTCTGCATCCCGATTTTAATAAGCCATTTGAATTGACGACTGATGCTAGCTCGAACGCTATTGGAGCAGTGCTCTCACAAAACGGTAAACCAATAACAATGATTTCACGCACACTCTCTTCGACTGAACAAAATTATGCAACAAATGAACGTGAGTTGTTATCAATTGTTTGGTCTTTGCAAAAATTACGGCATTTTCTATATGGTGTCAAGAACATTGAAATATTTACAGATCATCAGCCTTTAACATTTGCAACTTCTGATAAGAATCCAAATGCGAAAATAAAACGATGGCAGGCATTTATAGCTGATTTTACTCCAAAATTTCATTACAAACCTGGTAAAGAAAATGTTGTGGCGGACGCTTTGTCTCGCCAATATATGAACAATTTTAGTGAAACGGATTCGGAAACAGTTCATAGTGAAATATCATATTCAAGAACAATAAAATCGGTCACCGCTCCAGTGAATCAATTTACCAATCAATTAATTATTTCTAAATCTTCAGATGATAGCAAAACAACAAAAATTTTATTTCAACAATATAAAAGACATATTATAAACTATACCAGTATTCGGCAACTTTTGGTAACTCTGCAAAACAGTATAAGCCCTAGAGCAGTAAACGCAATATACTGTGATTTGAGCACGTTGGCAGAAATTCAAAACGAAGTTCTTGATCACTTTCCATCAATTAAATTTATTCACACAGAGAAGATCGTAATAGATTTGACAAACAAAAATGATCAACTGGAGACATTACATTTAGAACATAACAGGGCCCATAGGTCCTTAAATGAAAATTACAAGCAAATAACGTCGGAATATTTTTTTCCTAAAATAAAGAAAATGCTTCATTCAATCATAGGAAACTGCAGAATATGTTTGGAAAACAAGTACAATAGAAAACCAGCAAAGCCAACGATCGGAGTATCGCCAATACCAGATTTCCCTGGCCAGATACTTCACGTAGACATATTTTCAACTAATGGAGTTCATTTCCTTACTTGTCTCGACAAATTTTCCAAATATGCGATTGCCCTTCCAATAGCTTCAAGAACTATAATTGATGTTAAAAATGGTTTTTTACAAATGCTTAATAGTTTTAAAAATACTAAGCTTATTGTTTCTGATAATGAAAGGTCTTTTCAATCAAATACAATTAAAAATATGCTTAGGGATTTCTTTGGGATTGATCAATTTTTTGTACCGCCTTTACATAGCGAAAGCAATGGTCAGGTTGAGAGGTTCCACTCAACATTGCTTGAGATCGCCAGATGCATTAAATCGCAATATGATGTGACCGATACTTCCGACTTGATACTTATTTCCACATACCGATACAATAATACTATACATTCTGTTACGGGGAAAAAGCCCATTGATATTCTTCAATCTCCCGTTCCTGTGAGCCTAAGAAGCATAAGGGAAAGATTAATTGCTGCACAGGCAAAGATTGGAATTAAGACGGTCACTGATAATAGAAAATTTAATGCGGGAGATACCGTTTTTGTGCGACGAAATAGGAGGTTGGGAAATAAGTTTGATAAGGTATATTTAGAGAAGGTTGTAGAAAATGACTTAGGTACTAGAGTAATTATTGACGGCAAACAAGTTCATAAAGATAATATTAGGTAAACTGAAATTTCCATTCATTTTGATATTTTTTTTTCTTCCTTTTGTTTTTGTTTTATTTAAAACTCCCAATATATTAAAAACGAGGACGTTTTATTTTTAAGAGGGGGAGAAGTTAACATAAGGTTGTTGTACCATTTTTTAATATTATTGTTAATTGATAATTAATAACAAATTTGTATTTCAATTTAATTATATTGTCATTTGTAATTTTTAATTGTTAAAAATAGTTATTAATAGTTGTTTATTTTAATGTTAACATACTTTTGCCGTTCTGTTTAATGTTCATACTTGTTAAAATTCTTGATTACAAAATTAAGTTACCTTATAATTATTTTTTGGCTTTGTCAATATTTTTCAATTAAAATATAATTATTATTGAAAATATTCTCAAACTTAAAACACGTCTTTTATTAAAGATCATATATTTGATCACAAATTCGTGTCTTAAATAACTTGTACATGTCAATGTGACTTTTGTACATATTTATTTGTCTGAAATAAATTAAAAAAGAATATTCCAAATTAAAAAACTTTAAAAATTATTAGTGTGAGAGGAAATTGGTTCTTTTTTGCATTAAGGTGCAAATTAAATTCATCCAAATGTTGGCGACGATCAACACCAGATAGAAATTCACTTCTATGTCAGCAGAACACAGCACGGCGCCGGCATGACAGACATCAGCCATATGGAATAAAATATCAACCACATCGATCTCACAGTCTCCACTTTACTGAACAGCTTATTCCAATTAAAACAATTTCGTCGTCTTGCAGACATTCATCAAAAATCGTAATCCGCATTATCGAACCTTGTGAGTGTGACGAGGTTTTAGACTTTATACGCTTTCACTATTTTAAGGAGGAACCACTAACGGCAGGCAGTGAGCCCAAGGAGCCAGATAAAGAAGATGAAGATTGGACCATGTCCCAAATAAAACACGGCATGTCGTTCATGGCAATTCAAAATAATATCACTAATTCCGAGAAGAGACTTGTAGGTGTTCTTATATCCAGTCCAAAGGATCCCCATGAAGCTGAGCAACTTTTTGAAGAGGCCGCCAAATTGGGTCCCACCAAATTAGGCCACATTCTACAATTTTCGGCTTGTGTGGAGCGAGACGCTGATGTTTTTAACCGGTTCGGTGTGCAAAATGTTGTACATATGCATGTCTTAGGAGTTGATAGTGAAATGCGCGGTCAAAATATTGGGCAACGCTTGGTGGAACAGCTTTTACTTCAAGCGGAACGTTTAAACTACGAAATGGCAACAGTGGACTGCACCAGCTTCTATTCAGCCAAGCTGTTTGAACGCATGGGTTTTCTATGCATAAACATAAAATATTACAAGGAGTACGTCGATGAAGCAGGAAAGCAGATCTTCAAGCCGGAAGCACCGCATGAATGTGTAAAAACATTTGCTATTAAGTTAAAATCGAGTTGAGATTGTTTTGACTGTAAATCATCAAAACAGTGCAAAATGAGGAAACAAATAATTTCGACAAAAATATACAAGAAAAAGATGTCTGTCTTAAAAAGCTGGAAACGATTTCTAACTTAAAGACTTCAAAGCTCCAAAATACGGTTCAAATGAAAAGTTACCAAAATGCAGAGAAAACTGCTAACGATTCCCTTCAAATATAAATAAAAAAATTTAAACTCATAACGATTCTCTTTTTCTTTTATCATATTGTTAAAATTTATATTGTGGCGATTTATTTGATTTAGTTATGAATGCAAAATAGTTTAACACTTCAATTATACCAACTCGCGATCAAGGAAATATGCATCATACATCAACCTTCCTACGAGTACATTTACATACTCGTACACGTATGTACATACATATGTATATGAATATAAAAAATTAATAGTGCAAAACTTTATTTAAAAAATATAAAACGGCCGCAGACACAAAGAACTCTTGTTAGAGATATATAATAGAAAAAATATAAAAAGTAGCAACAGTTAAAATAAATTTAAGTGGATTGAAATATACAAATTAGAGGCAAGCGAACAAAACAGCAACAAAAGTTATATACAATTATTTACATATATTTTGTAAAAACTCAAATTTCAATACGAAATCGGTACAAAAAATATTATTAGACCGGTTGCATTTTTTAGTTTTGTGTTCACAACCAAAACAAACAAAAATATTAATGACATATAATTTAAAAATTAAAACAGCCGTATTTGCGAGGGCTGTTCAAAAAAACAATACTTTTTAAATATCCCGCCTCATAACTGAAAGGGCGACACTGCTCCCGTCAAGAGTCAACTGTCAGTTGACTCCTGTCAAAATTTGAACAAGCAGCGTCACTTAGTTTGTGCTTGACAGCCGTTGATAGCAGACTAAAAAGCTTTTTATTTCCTAAAGACAAAGAATACAACAACAACGAAAATAGGTTGGCAGTTCCTTGACAGAACTCAGTAACACAGTAGGAACACTAATTTATAACAGACAATAACAATGTATAATATAATAAGGATGATTAATAACGTTTACGTCTGACAAAATTCGTATTAATTACCAAATATTTTGATAATGACGATATATGTATATGTATAAATATACCTTGACCTAATGCCCATTAAACATTTTGTGAACATATTTTTATTGTCAGGAGTAGAATTACGATCAGCTAAGGATCGAGCCATTTCAAAATTGTCAGTTTTATTTAAAAAATTTGGATAACACCATGAACAATCAAACTGCGATAAAAATATATCAGGATATGCCAAATGCTGCTGACTATTTGCAAGAAATTTAGAATTCTAAATTAAATAGAAACTACGATTTGTATGAATTTCCCAATGTAACACTTGTCAATGTTATTCGATTGGATTGCACGCTTGGCAGACGCGTTTTTCTATCATCACATTTTAATGAGAAACATTTTAAATCTACTTTTTGGCACCACCCTACCAGTATGTACCAGTATGTATGTGTAACGTTCATCAACAGCAGAGTCCTTCAAATTGTTAGTTACATTTCTTTGATTTTGACATTCTAATGTTTTGTACTTGTTCAATCTAGTTTTGTTTTTGCATTTTTATTATAAAAATCTTGAAGAGTCTTTTTCTGAGTCGGTATAAAAGAACACCCCAGGAAATGACTCTCTAAACAAAAAATTAGACAAGCCCAAAGCAAAGCAAAGCGCAGAGAGCGAAAACATCGATTTTCAGGATTTATTTCAGTTTTGCAATATGCAAACCGAATAAATTGGCATCTTGTCCATTATCTTATAGGCCAATAAGCTTATTATCCTCTACAAGTAAAATATTAGAAAAAATTGTTAAGGAAAAAATTGTGAAGTAAGTAAGTAAGTAATGAAATGGGGTTTGGCCCAGGATAGCCTTTTGCACTGCGACCATTGCTGATCTATTGTGCTTCCCCTGTCCTTAACAGTTTAATACGTTCGCAAATAGGATCAGCTCCTTCAGTGGGAGCATTAGCAGATCCTCTTCACTCAGTGTATATGCATGTAGAGTCCTGTGTCTCCTGTGGCACAATGCCCCACAATTTGTTATCAAGTGTTCCATCGACTCCTCATCTTCACCGCAAAATCTGCAGATGTCCGTGTCAGATAAGCCCATTCTGTATAGGTGGGCTTTGCAGGTGTAATGGCCTGTGAGCGCCCCTACCAGCGTCCGTAGGCTTTTTCTGTCCAGTCTTAGAGCCAGATCCGCCCTCCCAGCGTCAAAGCGTAGGAATTTCTTGGAGTGACATAATCCATTGATGTCATTCCAATGTTGTGCAATCCTGGACGATGTCCATTTCGAAATCTCCCCTTTAAGGAGACTTTTGTTGAAACCAAAAGAAGGGGTGGGTCCAATGAAGTTCCCCTCAGCCCCTCTTCTCGCACAGATGTCCGCCATCTCATTCCCGGCATGCCCCTGATGCCCTGGTACCCATATCAGAGTAATCTGATTATGAGTCGCCAGGTCATTGAGCCTGTTTTGACATTCCAGTAATAATCTGGACATGTACGTACAGCCTCTCAGGGCCTTAAGAACCGATTGGCTGTCCGAGAATATCTTAACCCGTATTCCCCTGTGTCCTCTCTCGGATAGGATCTCCACAGTTTCCAGTATCGCGTAAAGTTCCGCTTGGAAAATTGTCGTATCCTTGCTCAATGTTATAGACCTGTGTGCTCTAGGCCCCACTATTCCCGCCCCAACTCCTTGGAGCGTTTTTGAGCCGTCCGTGTACCACATTTGCGATCCATCTCTTAGCCATCCTGGGTTTGCGCACCATTCTTCTCTTGTGGGGAAGAGGACCCTGTATTTCCTGTCGAAACAGTATACCGGGTCCATATGGTCGCCCGCCTGAGACATATCAAGTATGTCCCCGATTCCCCTGAGGATAGCCAGATGATCAGTTAGGTTTCCCGCCCTAAGGTTCTCTTTTCCGTAGATAGAGATTGCCCTTATAGCTGCCTCCTCTTGTATAGCCAGATGGAGCGGTGCAAGGTTCAGAAGAGCTTCCATACCCAACGTTGGGGTTGTTTTCATGGCCCCTGTGACGCATAGGCATGCAAGTCTTTGTAACCTGCACAGTCTCGATATAGTTGTCCGTTGCTCAGTCTTCCTCCACCATACCAGAGCCCCGTACAGTATGGTTGGTCTCACCATCTGGATATATATCCAGAAGGTCATTTTGGGGCTCAGACCCCAGGATCTGCCAAGTAGTTGCCTCGCTGTCCAAAGGCTCCTCGTGGCCTTTCCCAGTACTGACTCGAGGTGCGGTTCCCAAGTGAGTTTCATATCCAAGACGAGACCCAGATATTTTACCCTCTCCTTGGGAACTATCTCGATGCCACCCATCCAGAGACTGGGTAAATTAATCACCCTTTTCCTGGTAAATGGTACAATGATCGTCTTCGCTGGGTTAACAGATAGCCCTTCCGAAGTGCACCATTCATGCATCTTGTCTAGGGCGTCTTGCATTTGGTCCGTAATCGTCCCTGCATGGTTCCCCCTGATTATTACGGAGATATCGTCCGCATAGCCGATGGTTCTGTGTCCCCTCCGGTTAAGTAGCCCGATCAGGTCATCCACTAATACAGACCATAGAAGGGGAGATAATACTCCGCCCTGTGGGCATCCCTTAACCGCGGTGACTGTGAGATCCGTGGATCCAAGTGAGGCCCTAATCGACCTTTGGTTCAGCATGCAGCTGACCCATCGTACTATCACAGGATCAGCTCCTCTAGTAGTGAGTGCTGTTTCCATTGCGTGGAAGTTCGCATTGTCGAAGGCACCCTCAATGTCCATGAATGCACACAGGGCTATTTCCTTCGATTCCATGGCCTTTTCAATATCCCGAACAATATTGTGCAGTGCCGTGGTAGTTGATTTGCCCTTCTGGTAGGCAAATTGGAGCCTATGCAGAGGTCTCATGGAAAGTACCTCCGTCCTGAGGTATTGGTCCAATAGTTTTTCAATCGTCTTCAACATAAAAGATGATAGACTAATTGGTCTGTAGGACTTGGGAGATTCTGGGGGTCTGTTTCCACCCTTGGGTATGAATATAACCCCTACCGCTCTCCAAGTCCTTGGGACATGTCCTATTGTTAAACTTGATCGAAATATGTTAACCATCTTCCGATAGAGGATGGTACCACCTCTTGACAACAGGGCCGGAAAGATACCATCCGGCCCCGGTGATTTGTAAGGTCTGAAAGAATTTACAGCCCATTTTATCCTCTCAAAGGTCACTATTTTCCTGATGACCTGGTTCGTCGCCCTTCGCTGAGCATGCGGCCATGCCGCTGGAGTTTCAGCGTCCGAAGCTCCAAACCTGCAATCAGGAAAGTGAGTTCTAAGTAGAAGCTCTAGTGTCCCTTTGAAAGTATCTGTATAGGTGCCGTCTGGCCCCTTCAGTGTGCTTATCGGGTTCGTGCCCCCCTTCGAAAGTGCTTTGTGCAGCCTGGCTGTGGCCGGGACGTCCTTAAGATCTTCACAGAAAAGTTTCCATGATTTTCTCTTGGACTTCCTTAGCTCCTTGTTGTAAGTGGTTAGGGCCTCTCTGTACTCTTCCCAATTTCCAGTTTGTTTGGCTCTGTTGAATTCCAGTCTTGCCTTTCTTCGCAGTTTCCCAAGATTTCTGTTCCACCAAGGTACCCTCTTCGTGGAGGATTTTATCCTGACAGGACAGTTGTCTTGAAATGAGGATATGATTGCATCAGTTAGTCTCTCGACTGATGCATCCAGTTCCTCAGGTGATGTAATGGAAAATGTGTTTCCAGTGATCCTGGACTGCAGATCCTGCGAGTATTTTATCCAATCTGTTGCCCTGGGGTTTCTGTAGAGCGATTGACTCTTCACCAATCCCCTAACTTCAAAAAGGATGTGTTTATGATCCGACATGGAGTCCTCTTCAGAGACCTTCCAATCCCTGATCATATCAAGTGATTTGTTAGTTATAAGTGTCAGATCGAGAACCTCTTCTCTGATGGCGTTGCAAAACGTTGGGCTATTCCCCCTATTTGCAATCCCCATGTTAGTAAGTAATAAGTATTCTAAGAGTGACTCACCTCTTTTATTTGTATCAGTGCTTCCCCATACTGTATTGTGGGCATTCGCATCACAGCCAATGATGAGGGTTTTCCTATGGCATTTACAGTAATCCACTAGTCCCTTTATTTTCAGAGGTGGTGCTTCGTCTGTGTCCCCCGGGAAGTAGGCTGAGGCAATAACAACCTCTATCCTGTTTCCATTGGAGTCCAACTCGACTAGCGCCACTGCACTGTCGCCATCCATAAATTCTGTAAGAGGCAAGTAATTAATATTGGTGTTTATGATAAGCGCAGCCCTTGGTTTGACTGCGCGCGTGTCATAAATTACCTGAGTGTTTTGTATATTGAGGCCTCGTATGCGGCCTCTTGATATCCAGGGCTCTTGTATAAGCCCTATGTTGATGGTGCCAGCAGCAAATCTTCTGCTAATTTCAGCTGATGCAGCCTTAGCATGATGAAGATTTGCCTGGATGCACCTCATTTTGTAGTTTCTGATGTGGAAGGAGGGCTTTCGTCCTCTTCTTCCAACTCCACTGCCTCCATCTGTTGAACAAGCGCATCCGCATTTATGTTCTCAGCCTTAAGCCTGAGTACAACTTGGCCAAACCGGAAGTTTAGCTTCCCTTTTGACTTCGTCACACTAGCTGCTGATTTTTGGTCCACGGAAAGAACCAACGTGACCAGAGAGCCTTTTTCGGCTCTTTTTAATAAACGCCACGTTTCGACGAGGAGACCCTGATTCTGTCCCTGTAACAGATCCAAGATCTTGCTCGTCTCCAGCGTAGTCGAGTTTGGGAAGTATCCCACTGCAATGCGAGATTGAGGAATCTTATGTTCCTCTATGGCATTCAGTGAGATTCCCTCCCATGGTGATGTGTCGGTGATATTTGTTTTCACCCACTCAGCTGACATGCTGTCCTTACAGTGCAAGACTAGGTATCCTGCCTTGTAAGTACAGCCAAGAAAAGCAGGTTTTATGGCCTGATCTTTGCCAGCTACAATTTTTTCCAGAATCATATTCTGGATGGAGTCCATTTGCTGGGTTGTGAGGGACGTATTTGGATAGTCCCTTGCTAGAACCGCAGTCTTGACTCCCATTGTTATGTCCTTATATGAGGCAGTGGGCCGCCTCTGTATGGACACCGATGGGTTGTCTGACTGCTTTGATTTAGCAGCTTGCGAGGTGGATGGTTTTTTATCATCCTTTATCCTCTTTTTCAGTGAGGATTCAGGTGGCGTCTCCTCTTCAGACCTTTGCCTTTTTGGGCCATGTTTAATGCCCCCAGGTTTCTGGTCTACGGCCATAGGTTGCAAGGCCTTGGCGTATGCCTCCTCCTTGCTAAGGCCCTTCTTGATTAGATATGCCAGCCTTTTCTTCCCTGCACCACTGAGTCTCTTTGGCCTCTCTTCATTTTTTTTCTTTACTGGGAGTTACTCCCGCCCCAGTTTCATTTGAGGGCTTTTCTGCCTCTTTATTTTTTTGAGGTATGTGTGCCTCTGCGTTATTTTTTGTTTTATTTTTTTTGTGTACATTCATTTTTGTTCCCACGAGTAAAGGGGAAAAAACGGTCAACTACGCCAGAGCCCCGGTAACGCAGTAAGGCATTTATTGAAATGGGACCTCGCCTGTGCATCCCAAGTCCGCATATTAGGAACTAGTTAACCCACTAGCCATTCATCCCTCGAGATATGCTGTTCCCTCTTGGATTGGGGTTTATTTAGAGTTTTCTCTCTTAGCCCGACTATATTTGCCAGGTACCCAGCAGAGACATGACCGTACTGGGTCCCTGTTACCGGTGGCCACCACGAGGAGGTTATAGCCGCACTTCTGCACAGCCTAGCAGTTACGGCACAGTGAAAAACACTGCGTTATTCCCCCTACATAAGCTGGCAGCTAGACCACCTAAAAAAAAATTGTGAAACATTGTGATGAAAATAATGTTCTCCCAACACAACTGTTCGGTTTTAGATCTGGACACAATACGTCCCATCCTTTAATTAGAATAAAAACCAAAGTAAAAACTAATTTTAACGAGGGGAAGTCCACGGGCATGGTGCTCTTAGATATTAAATCTGCTTTCGACTCGGTGTGGCATGATGGCCTCATATACAAAATGATCCAATTTAATTTTCCTACGGAAATCATAAAAATTATTCAAAACTTTTTGAAAGGAAGAACATATAAAGTGTATATAGGCAGAAACTGCTCATCTCTAATTGCAATATCTGCAGGCTGCCCACAAGGATCTTGCCTGTCACCGATTTTATATAATATATTTACATCCGATTTTCCTTCTTTGCTAGGTTGCTCTTCATCTATATTTGCAGATAACACCGCAATACTTTGCCATGGCGCACGTGCTGACGACATTAATAACAGTATCCAAAACGCATTAGTCAGTTTAGAGGATTATTTCAAAAAGTGGAACATACTTATTAACCCTCAAAAAACTAACGCAATTTATTTTACCAGAAGACGTAAGGCTTGTTTTACTCCTCAAAGAGATCTCTACTTTAACAATACGAATATCAAATGGGACGATAAAATCAAATATCTAGGCATTATCCTAGACTCAAAACTTAATTACAGCGATCACATTTCCTACATAAATAACAAAATAAATAATACCACAAGACTTATGTACTCATTTGTAAATAGGAAGTCAACCCTAAGCCAAGATAAAATCATAATTTTTAAAGCTATTTTTATGTCTATAATGTATTATGGGGCCCCAGTATGGCATGATGTCGCAAACTGTCATAAAAAAAGACTTCAAATAAGTCAAAATAAACTGTTCAAAATGATTTATAATCTACCCTGGCATTTTTCTACCCAACGGCTGCATGCTATTAATTGTATCAATATGGTTGAACAAAGAATTTCGATACTTACACACAATTACGATCTCAGATGTCAATTATCTGAATATGCACATATCAACGAACTGACGGTTATTACATAGTCTTAAGTTTTATTTTAACATAAAATCTTTTTTTTTCTTTTTTTTTCGCTTCACAAAGGTTTTTGTTACTTTTTGCCTTAACATAAAATGTTACTTAACCCTACTAATAATTTTAGTTTTGTAAATATTTCTAAGTAGAAAAGGACTATTCACTGCCTGAACTCTTATCTATTTGTAATATCACTTGTAAAAATTCTTCCTATGTTAGGTAAATAAATAAATAATTTCAGTTTTGTGGGTCTTATTTCATTATTACTTCTTTAATATGAAATAGCACTCCAACGGTTGGGGACCAATTCATTTCAATTAAAATAAAATTTCTATAAATAACACGACAAATTAATATAATTATTTGTTTCAGAACTATAGGTTACTATTTCTTAAATTGGCGCATTTATAAAAGAAATCGCTAACAATATGGTGTTATCTTATTTCTGTTTAGAAGGTTATTTCATTTCGTTGGGACCTTATTTTGTATTTGAAATGGTGGCATTGTTGCATATGAAATAATGCCTCATTTTTTAGGGCCTAATTTCATATTTCTTTTGAGTAGTTATTTCCTTGGTGTTTTCCTTTGTGATTTCTGCAACACTGACCATTCCTTCACTATTCTCGTCGCTATTCTTTGTTTCGCTTTCCTTTTTACTCTTGATCCCTTACATGTTTTCCTCCTTTAAGAGGTCCTTCACAAAGGGACAATAGCTCTGGGGCCGAAATGTGCTCTAATCTAGCTCCTCTAGCATAACCTTACACATTCCTAACACAATATTCGGTATAAAACTTATGTAACCAATAACTTTAGACCCAACTGTTTTCCTTGCACACAAACATTTCCCTTATCGAAATGGGAAAAATGCAAAAAAAATTATTTTGCGATAAATAATGCGGCAGCCAATTTTTAAATTAAACAACAACCGACAGGAGGTGTTCACGAAATACCGAAACAAAAAAGGAAGAAAAAAGATATTTTATTTAATAATAATAATAACAATAACAACAAAAGAGCATAACAATAAAACGTATACAAAAACAAAAACTTCACAATCCACAAAATAGTTAAAATAGGGGCAGTTGGTACCAGAGCAATAGGAAGTACGAGCGCTATTCCTTTGAATATGCCGTTGGATTGGTGCGGTTTGGCTTTTGCATGATCCGGTTTCTTTTATTTTTTCTTGCTGTTGTTGTTATTGTTATTGCATTTATAATGGGTGCTTTGTAGTTTTTTTTTCGACAATAAATCCAACAGTGCATTTAAATATTGTTGCTACACACACACACACACACACACACACATATACAACATGACACCCAAGTATCTACTTGTGCCAATATAAAAGCACACGTTCAAACACACATAAATATATGCATACACGCGAGTATGTGTTAGTGGAAATAAGTTTGTGTTGAGTACTCTTATCTGTTTGCTGTTGCACTGTTGTCGCAGTTGTTTGTTGCTACCATTTCCTTTTCTGTTTTTAATTTTTTTATTGCCCCAATTTTTTCTCTCTTGCAAATTAACTACCTTCCGCCGTTTGGAAGCGCCAACACTGTGGGAAAATTTTCGTGCTTCACGGCACTACATTGGATTGGCATCAATTTGACAGATATGATTTAAATGAAAGCGAAGTAAAATAAAAGTCAATTCCCTAAATTACATATCAATTTTTTTAATCATCTGCTGTCCTATATTTTACGTCTTTCGTTTGAAGAACTGTGTGTTTGTTTAGCAGACAGATCGTGTTCTAAACCTCAATATTTCTGCCTAGATAAATATTTAACGTTGACTGGTATGGTCATTCGAGCGGCGCTTACGGGCCCATTAAGACCTGATGGTCTTATGTTACAGCAACTCCCAGCTGTACCAAATACCTAGAGCTGCAATTGAGTGGCCGACATCTCTAGTTATCAACGAAATCCAAGCCTTAACAAATTGCGATCGGCTCTTTAGTTAGACAACAGCAGTATAAAATACGTGTTTCCCGTGCCGCAACAGTGCCTCTTCTAATTAAGTTCCTTTAAAATCTAAGCAGCAGTTTTTAATCATTATTGATTTTATTGACATTAGTTTTCTTGTTGTTTTATTATACAAGTAAATTATTTGCGAATCATTGCATTAACGCTACCTTCATGTAGGGGAAAATATTTGTGGTTTCTGCCAATAGTCGATCTCTTAATGGCTTAATTTAATTTTGTTTAAGCAAGGATGCCAATTAAAATCATTTATCTGCTGCAAAAAGAAGAATAAAAATATAAAAAAAACGAAAGGAAATGAAGATATTTTTTTATATTCGCATACACACAAACAATCAGTCACAAATGCATAAACAAACATGTGTACGTTTGAATGTGTATGTATGGCTCATGCACACAGAAACATATACATACATACGTACATATGTATGTATAAAATACGAATATTTTAAGCCCACTGGTACATAAACATACAAACATTTATGTGTCCTTAAGGATATAATGAAATTTTTCGTATGTGACAGTGTTCGTTGCGGCTGTAAATATTCCACTTTGCGGGTGGTCACAAAACTGCGGGCGATTACTACTTTTTAGCAGCCTTGATTTTTTATATTTTTTTTATTACAATTTTCGTTAAGAAAATTTTTTGTTGCATTTTATTTACACCAAAGTCATTAATTTCTTTTTCTGTTTGTATTTTTAATTCAGAAAACTACGAAGAAGTAATTGAAACGCAACGGCAATTGTTGGGTTAAGTCCTGAACGTCATCGACCCATCTGCCTGTAGAATGGATTAAAATGTTGCAATTGTGCAGGTTGGCAAAACAAAATGAAGCATACAAAAGGTTGCATTCACGTTTTCATTTAGTTGTGTGTGGGGTTGGGGAGGGAAATGAATGAACTCGAAATAACACTCGATTATTTGAATTAACGAAAATTGAAAATAAATTTGTGTTGGCGACAATTTTATGCGATTTTTTGGCTCGATTTTCTGAAACTTTTAATAAAAGAAAAACGAAGAGAGGAGTATGAAACACAAAATAAATGTGTTTATTTTTTTAACACAAAAATGTATTGGTTGCAAAATATACATTAAATAAAATTCAATGCAATACTTATCACTATTTTGGCTGGGTGAGTGCCACAAGGGGTGGAGACACTAAGAGTATGGAGTCCCGCAGAGTTTTGTTAGCAGGTTGGTTTCATATTATTTCATGATCTCTTTCTTGCTTCTGCCTCTGCCTCTGCGTGGGAGCAAAGAGACATAAAAAGAAATATTTACTGCATTGAATCTTTGCATTTCAATAAAAATGTTCACATACACGTTCGTGTTTTTGCACTTAATTCTTCTTTAAAATTTTCAGTTGGCTGGTTGAGTTGGCCTGCCTCGCCATGTCTTGGCTGGTTCGTTTGACTGCTGAGCAAGGCTGTACAAGATATTCGACTTCTGCCAGAGATTTATGGCATTTGCAGTACACTTGGCATTGGTTTGCTATTTTTTCTCAATGCTTTTATTCCTTTCTGTTGCCTGATTTTATTTTTCATATAATTCATTGTTAAAGAAAATTAAAAGGTGGTCACATTATGTATGCGCACGTTTTAAGCCCTGCATCTCTCCGCAATTGCAGCTGAAGCCACCACAACTATATATGGTATTTGGAGTTCTATAGGAATTTTTCAAATGCAGTGGAGTTTGCTTACAACACACGCCGAACATTAATCCCACTAAAAAACCAGTAATGTTTATTAATGCCAACTGTTTCCCCGGAAATTTATCCGTTCGATAATCGTGGTAACCCTGAGCTATAAAGTAATTAGACTATAAAAATATTATATATCTCTTCGACGACATTTTGAAAATGAACTTTTATTTGAATGTGTGCATTTTTTCGACTTCTTAGGAAGTTAACAAAATTAGAATTAAAAACATGCATGTTTCTTAAAATTTTTCCTCAATTTTCAATTTAAACTACGTATTACTTACACATAAGAAAAATTAAACACTGGCTGTTAGCAACTGTTTAATCTTTCCAAGCTCCGATTTTCAATAGTACCACAAACAAAAACATCTTGTAATAACATCATTGAAAAGATACGAATTTTCGCTACTTCTGGATCACAAGTTGTGGATCTTATTGACTTGCTTAGAAGTTCTTTTTTTCCTAGAATAAATATGGACGTATTTGGACTATGTTTATTGCTTTAGCCCCCTACCAGTTTTGCTAGAGTGGAAATTTAGTATAAGTTTCAAAAGTGTAGATTAGAATTACTCAAATGGATTAGTGAGACTCTCGTTACTATTCCTCCATATAATCCCATAAGAGCTACATAATCAATGGTTCTGAGGTCGTTAGGGCGTTCTCAATGGCAATCATATGCTAAACGTCTACAGCACAAAATGTTATTTGGGATATAACTGGGCTCGCATTACGCCTTTATATATATGGTTCCTGAAGCAGAATTCCAGAATTTTGCAGTTATTTATTTTATTTAGAAAATTTCCCTCCTCTGGCGCAATGTAAAGGTTAATTTCATATGAAATTTTATGTAACTGGACAAATATCCTTATTCTTATGAAATACTTTTTTGAAGGCAATTTCATATTTCCTCAGCATTCCGTGTATCATCAACACTTGGGTGTAGTTAAATGTCAAGTATTAGTCGCACCTCTCAAGAATTGGTCACTTAATAGTTTGTCCGCTGTGTTCTCCTTTGGTGTTGGCAGTAGTGGTTTGAATGCTGTGTCCAAATCACAAAATGTTACCACTGCTTTTGCTGTTGATATGTGGAATAAAAAAAATAAAAGTTCACAAAGTATCGTTTTTTATTGTGGCTGCTACTTGAACCGCACAACTATCGCCACTATATACTCGAATTTATTGCCGGAAGGAAGGATATTATTTTTTGTGTGCAGCATGCAGCATGTGGAAGGACTCAGGTACTTATACAAGATACACACATACCAGAATAATCTCACTTCACTTGAACGACAATATAGGTAAATGTACTTAGTAAGTGTAAACCATTATACATAAATACAATAGTTTATATACGAGGATTGCTCAATAAAGTTCTTTAGTACATTATCCAGGGAGCAAGGTATCTTCCCCCGTCAAATGATTGTTGATTGGTGCAACTTATGTACCATTTCAAACATCTGATAACAGATCATTTTATTTTAATTGGAGAAGCACTCAAGGCATGACCCCTACTAAACCTGGAACTAGGAGAGAAGGTTATGGCGGGGAGGTTAGAGGTAGTAGTGTCCGTCGACATTGGATTTGAACGCACTGCAAGTAACAGGATAGACTTCTGCAGGGAGATGTGCTCTTAATAAAGAACTAGTTGTTTGTAAAATGAAACGGTTTTCGAAAATCAGTTCCCTGATTTCATTAGAGGGACAGATATATACTTGCGCGCACTGTAAACAATACACTTAAAGTTATGGCTTTATTTACTTTACTTTCGCAGTAAGATCTAAAACCATAAGAGAAATTATTTCTCAAAGCAATGTGAAATAAAGTATCTAATATGACCTTAAAACACTTATATCCTTATAAGCCGTAACACAATTCCTGAATAATAAGTCATGAAAAGTCGCTACCGACACCAAAAGCAAAGAGTTTTGGCGAAAGAACACCAAGCGGCCCTTAGAAGTATCGACGGGCACTACCTTACTTTCGCGAAAATGGTGAAAGGAACGACACCTTTTCTCCCATAGAAGTGCTCGCAGCATACCGATGGACTCTTAAATACTTCACAAGATGGCGTCTTTGATCAGTTTTACTTTTTTTTGCGGCATGCGAAAGTAGAAGATCGACATATTTCTCCATCTCGATGAAGATTTTGACTGCAATGACTGCTTTCGTTTAGTTATTTGAACACTGTATTCTACAACTTTAAATGGCTATAATATGTATGTTTAAGGACATTTGGATGTCCTTTTTGCTTTTCGCACTTGTGCACAATTGCAGGTGAAAATATAAGTTTAGCAATTTTAACTTATAGCATTTAGAATTCTCGTTATTGCTGCTGTAGTTGAATATCAAGGACAAAAACGAGGATATAACAAAAATGTCTTGCACATGAATGTGCGTACGAACATTCCAAAAACAACGTACAAAATTTAACATCTATAATCATTTTGGCAGTAAAATATATTTTCGAATTTAATTTAAAAATTTTCATATCGCTCCTTTAATGCACCATAGTCACATTTAAAAAAAATACCGAACTTGGCAAAATGCGATTAAAGTTTTTTTAAGTTTTATTTTTCCATATCGACACTTTTTGGTATGACTTTGGATTACCTTCAGGTATAACTCCGATTTTCTTTCTACATATAAAGAGGATATTGAGGAGCACCTTTACCTCAGAAAGTTATAGATTCATATTATTTCAGGATCTGTGACTCGTATTATTATTCGCATTATTTGAGGATTTGTGACAATTGTATGATCTATAATTTAATCCAACCTATTATTTTCATAACGCTTAGCGTTTACGAGCGTTTGGCAGTTCACGAACTGAGCCAGCTCACGATTTCACGCTCCATAGTTAAATTGCTTAAATTTGAACCCAAAGGGGCCAGTTGGTTGAACTGAAATGCACGGAGATACTCAAGTGAATTAGAATGGCGTTGTACGTCGCGTTGCCTGATGTTCAAGTTTATCTACATAACACTGACACACTGTACGTTTTTTAAGGACAAAATGCTTCAGTTATATTTGAATGTATTTGTACCATAATTTTATACTATTAATTTATATATAATTCTCACAAATTTTCTTACCTTCTTTTATTATAAATGCGAAAGTTTTTTTCTTTGATATTTAATCACTCCAAAACAGATGAACGGATTTGAATGAAATTTGGTATACGGATTATTTATAACCTGAATTAAAATATATGTTGCATTTGAACAATGTAAAGGACCTGAATAATTTTTATCTCCATAAAAGAGTACGAATACCATAAATCTAAGAACTTTTATGATCTTTATTACGGGAATATTTGTCGGACCCCAATCAAAAAGATTTTCAAGACATTATTTGATTTGTTAAAAATTCGGTTACTGCTGTACATGGTACGTGCGTGTCTGTAGACGACACACTGTGATCAAAGTTAGAAAATGCTCCACTTTTCATGCAATGCGCATATTAACTTTTTAATGATTTGGAATCAGCATCAAAGCTGCTTCAAATTGGACACGTAATTGGACAAATTTAATTTACTTATGATTTTTGACACCTTGTGGTGTCAGAGAATGAGCTTGTCGATCCTTCGAATCCTAATTATATTTAGAAATTTACCATTTAAGAGTCTGCAGATTTCCCTAAAGTACGAATTAACAGCAATCATTGATAAATTCTAAGACCAAACGCTTATCACATGCTCAACTTTACGTCTTCTGCTCAAGAGTATTAAACGTTGTTAACAGAGGTTTATTAACTTGAAATATCCAGTCGTTATTATAACTACTCAGACAAGTTTTATTTCAGAACTCAGACAAAGTCGCGGATACATAAAAATTTGTTTATATTATTTTAAAGTTTCTCAGCTGACTTACTTGACACAAAATATTGAGCCCTATTGTGTTTGACGAATTTCGAATTCGAGGTTTTGAGTTAGAAAAGAAAAATGTTGCTCCATAGAAATTGTTCGAATTTACAGTCGAAAATAAAAGAGAAATTAAACTAAAAGACCAACCTAGTTCACTTTTGAAAATTAACTAAAACGAGGGATCAAGAAAAAGAACGATTTGACACAAGTCTATTTTTGGCCTCTGAATTGTAAATATAAAATACTTGTCGGAAAATAATAATGAGATTATTGTTCACAAAAACTATTTCCGGTTCGTAAAAGATTTGTCAAAAGAATTTTAAACATTCGTTTAAGTTTGAATCGTCGTCTTTATATATAAGAGCATATCTTCATAGCTTCTCATTGTCATCATGGTGAATTTATACGCAAGGACATTTCTTGGTAATGAAAGTATTTTAATTACAATTAAACATTATTGCTTATTTCACCAGTTATCCATATCCTTCCCACTCTATGTATACACTGGTCTATGGTTAAAGAGCAATATTTTTAATTTTATTAATTTTTTTGTTGCTTTTTGTCAACCACAATTTAAAAGTTCTTTCTACTGTTGCTACTCAAATTTATTATCTTCTTATAAGCTCTGCTGGTGTTTGTATGGAAAACAGTTCAACAGTTTAACCATTAAATTGGTCTTGTTACAGCCGTCAATACTATGGTCTGCTTTAGACATTTTTGGTTTTCAAAATACAATAAAAATAAAAATTTCATTTAAACGACACTATAATTCCAGTTAAATTTTATTTCTTTCCCAAAGGGCGAATGAAGATATGACGTCAAATCTCTCTTTAATGCTATTTAGGTCAGAGTTTTCTTCAATTTGCTGTAACCAATTCACATTAAATGGGGGTTTATGACACTATGAGAGTTTTGCAAGCATTAACATCGGCATGGCCAGGGAATAATTTTTCGCATGTATGCAACTGAATAATTCGATTTGTATGAAACTGGAAATCTCAATAAAGGTAGTGCAGTGCAACTACGATCAACAACACAAAGAGCTTCGACTTTAAGAATCTTTTACGCCTTTGCAAATGTTAAGAGTTTTCGACTACTTCTGTGAGTATTACTTAAAAAATGATTTTGTAAGGCGTTGAAAGCCGTCACTAAAACCTTCCGTTAAAATCAAATTCAAAATGGTAGTTTTGAGATTTTTGAAGCAATAAAAATTATTCGAAAATGATGGGTTCGTTCGTAAATGCAGTACTTCCGTACTACAGTACTGCCGTAAATATATCACGTAAATTTCACATCCGACACAGTTTTAAAAGTACGAAAAAGCTGCCGAATTTAGAAAACCACTTTGACAAGAGTTTTTGGAGTTAAATATTTAAAAAACTCTGTACCCGATAACGATATCTCCAAGCTTTGAAAAATGGCCGTATCTTTAATTTTATTTGACAAGGATTTTTTTAGTTACTTAAAATAAAACATTTTCTTCGACATTTTTCAACAAAGATATTTCTCGAGCGTATTAATCGACTTGTAATTGAATTTGATTTAAGAGGTGATTAGATTTCGGGTTCGATCGATGCTGTGGCTTATTTTTTTACAATATTTTGCAAGATTATTCCCCCATCTTGATACTTATTGTTTTGAATTATCCGTCTATATGCCTGCATTTCATTGGAGCTAAAACGAAATCGTCAGTGGACTTCAAATATCATATTTTAAACCCGTTCAACCCCGTATGCTTATATAGAGACTCGCATATTTCATGAGTATTCAATCGTATTTTTATTTGATAATCAAAAATATATATATAGCCATAGTTATTTACCACAGCTTTGAAAAATCTTAAAACCGATTCATAATTTAAATATCCATAATCCTTAAAACGTTTACACACACACAGACTTCTATTAATACAGCCATATGGATACAATCGAAAAAGTACATAGAATAGCTTCCCAGTGTATCACATGGGCGAGATCTAATGGTTGAAAGCTCGTCTTTCAAAACTCTAGGTAGTACTAGTAATTTCCTATTTTTATTAGAGGGAAGTTAAAGAATTTTTTTAAAAAAGATTCAGATCTGTATTATGAATTTTGTGGGAATGTTTTTAATAATTTTTTTTTAATAGTTCCTATTTATACTTAATATTGAAATTTATTATTCAATACAGTTCCTATTTATATAAAAACAAACATATGCAATGATACTTCCTTCAAGCCTATTACTACCAACATTCTTCTTTCAAACTAAAATTGATTTTGATAAATTAATTAACACTATTTTCGACATTTTTTAATATATGTATAGGATTTTTATATAAATGAGCTTTAGGTCTTTTTTACAAAAATTATTTTTATTATGATTCAATATTTAAAAATTTTTTACATTATTAATTTTGATTGGTTTATAAAAATTTTTTCAATTTGTTTATGTATGTATGTAAAATAAGTTTTCAAAAAAATTGTCGTATTAATAAAAAAATTTTCCTGAAGAAGACGCCCAAAGAGGCGTCGAAATATTGAATCATAATAAAAATAATTTTTGTAAAAAAGACCTAAAGCTCATTTATATAAAAATCATATACATTGATTTTGATATCTAAAAATTTTTTTCTTCTGACTTTAATTTACTTTCGTTTAATTATATGAGCATTTCTAGTAAAAACGTGCATTTTTGCCACATCATCCCACCCAAATTTGGTTAAACGTTCCAGGAAAAAATATAATTAAGTTCTTCATTTTTTTTCCATAAACATATTTGAAACGTATGGCGTGATGTGACGAAAATTGCAAGATTTTGCTGGAATACTGCAAGTATTGGATTAATTGAATTTCTGCTTTAATATTTCACTTCATACAAATGTAAGTAGATTCAAGAAATATATTTTGTACGCCAAATATCCACATCGGTTTGAAAGCATCTACGAAACTCGTAATCAGTAAGACCTAAATAGAACAAAGATTTATCGGCCTTAAAAATGTCGAGGCCACGTCCACTTTTAATTATATAACCATTGCTCAAACTAAAAAAATCAGATAGTATTGAAATAAAATCATAAATCTAAATTAAAAAAAACTTACACTATTTTACGGTCATGTAATGTATTTTCAAATTTAACGCTTAATGTTATGTCACGATTGGCCAAATCATCTTTGATCTGTTGAAGAATGCTCAGTTGCTTGGCGGAGTCCTTTGGGTCTGGTTTGGTTGTCAAACTTATGAACTTCAAATTGTTACTATTTTTAACCAATAATTCGTAAAATGATATTAAATTTTTAAACTAAAATTGAAACAGAACAAAATTAATGACTAATTATAGGGGCTTACGGAATACTTCATCAAATTCAGCTGACTGATGCGTCGGACCGAAATTGTCGAATTTGTGCAAATAATATTGGTAAAAAAAGTTAAACTAAAATTATTATTATTATTAATTGTGAGATGAGTGCAGTTTTTTTTTTTTTTTTTTTTTTTTTTTTTTTTTTGGAGTACACTTCAATATTAATTTCACAAATCGCCATAATATCAATTGGCATCAATCAAGATGTTTCTATATTTTATTCCTGTTATGCATGATGTTATGGAACCACATATTGATAATGATATAGAAAAATGTGTGTGAAGAAAAATTTTTATTTAAGTAGCAGAGACAAGAACCATGGAGCACCATTTCTATATAGTGGGATTAGTATATCTATAACTCTCTATTTTTCCATAACGGCCACTTATCTCCCCGAGAAGATGTCTATTTTTATAATTGCTTTTTTGTATTGTTTTGAAAATTTTTTGTGTCCACCACCTGTACTCTGGAGCACCTGTTACATGTGTTGTCTTGTATGGGTGCGGTCCCACTTCCTAGATTATCCACATTTCTTGAATTTTGCCATGACTGTTAAGTGGTTAACAGTGTTTTGTTAAACAAAAACTTAGCACTGTTAAAGAGATATGGTTCTTGTCTCTGCTACTTAAATTTAAATTTATCTTCACACAATTATGGAAGAACATATGTATTGAACATATTGAATCTGTGTAGGTATGTATGCAAAAAATCGGTTTAAAGAATATCAAATTCTTAAAACGATAAACAATAAACTTTTATAACACTATTAAAAAACCTCCTTTGTTTGTTTCAGTAATTCTACATACTTTACGCAATATAAATTATAAACAGGGTGTAAAAAAGTTAAAAAATAACGCTGTGCGCGCAATATTAAAATGTAATCGATACACATCGAATATTAGAATGATGGATGTGGTTCGATATATACCATCCGCTAAACTGCTCGTATGTTGAAGATGTACAACAGTGCAGAAAGTGGGAAGATATCGCTCACTCTTTCATAAAGATCTTCAATTGTATAACATGTCACCTCATTCATTATATTGAAACCTATCAGAAAATTTTCAAAATAAAAACTGCATAATTTTTTAAAACAACCTTGTACACTAAATTCAAATATTGTAAATAATTATATACGTATGTGTGTATATAGATTCTAGAATTTTTTTTTATATATTTTTGTTACAATATTGCCAATTTACCTGATTTCTACTTATAAGCCAAGGTTCATATTGCAACACTTCCTTTATTTCTGAAGTAATATATTCTCCAAACAAAGTTTTGTAACTATAGCCAGTTGCGCCATCGCGTAGAGGAATGTGGGCAACTAGTTCTCCTTGAGAGACAAGTCTACGTACGCGTTTATCAATTTGTTCTGTTCTACCAACATATTCTTTAATGCGTTCATCGAATACTATTTTCTTGTCGGCATCCCAATCATCTTCGCAGGCATAAGTAAATATGATGTACATATGAATGTACATATGTACATATGTAAGTATGTATATACATGTACATATGTATATACATACATATGTATATACAAAGTATAACAAAGATATAATTAATTTAGACAAATTTTTAGAATATACTTATTCTATTGAAACTCACTACTAACTAATTCCGTTAGAATTTTAATGCCTTCCTGATAATAACTTTGGGCTTCTAATATCCGTCCAACTTGGTCACATTGAATCGCTTTCATCAGAATTTCCTTGGCGTTCATAATTATGTAACTTATTTGAAATTTTAAAAAACAATTTTATATGTATAAGGTTGTACATATGAATGTATGTACATAAAGTATGTACTTATGTATTTATTTATTTAGGCAGGAACAAACACTAAGTTTTTTTAGGAGTTCTGTCTCAATATTCAAAATTTATTTTGACACTCACAATTTTTAAACTTAATGTAAATTTCTTTCAATTTTAACAAAAAATAACAAATTATTTAATAAATTATTAAGCGGGGAATTTTCATTATCCCTTCTATTGTAAATACACTCAACAGTTTTTGTCACAGGCTACCTACATAAGTAAATAGATATATTCTTTGGTTTTATAAAGGTGATTTTTTAAGGGCTTTCGGTTTTGATAAAATAAAAATTTAAGAGATTTGTATGAAATCTTTATTTGGGTCGTTAAACCATATATGTATATAATTCAATGTTTAAAGATGATTTCATGTAAATATGCACCGCGGCTACGTCTCAAATGGTTCATACAATGGGTCCAGTTTCGACACACTCTCCAACATATCGGCCGGTAATTCACGAATAAATTCTTCAATATTGGTTTCTAATGCGTCAATCGTTACTGGCTTGTCCCTCTAGACATGAGCCTTAATATAACCCTCAAAAACCGTTAAATCTCACGATCTTCGCGTCCAATTGACCGGCCTCAAACGTGAAATAAACTGTTCGCCGAAGTCGCCTCTCAATTAGGCAATTGTTTCGCGTGCTGCGTGGTATGTGGCACCGTCTTGTTGAAACCACATATCAGCCATGTCCAGCTCTTCTATTTTGAGTAAAAAAAATTTGTAATCGTTGCACGGCAACGCTTGCCATTCACAATAACGTTCCTACAAAAAGTGTAATCCTATCATGCCATCGCTCATTATCCACACCAAACATTGCATTTTGCGGGATGGCTCCTCTTCACACCAAATACGGCAATTTTGCTTGTTCACGAATCCATTGAACCAGCAATGAGCTTCGTTGCTGAAAACAATTTTCCCATAATCAAGTGGACTTAACCGGGCATGAGTTATTCAATAATTTCCAAGCGTTGATCGTTTGTAAGTCGATTCATGGTTAAATTATAGACCAAACTGAACTTGTTTAACAGGAACATGTTACTAGAAAACAGCTAAACTGCCACAATTGCCAAAAGGATCGTTGCTAAAAAAATCACCCTTTATCTATTCATATATTCAGTGTTAAATAAAACTTTGTTTACTTTATTCACAGACGCAATATGCATATGTATGCGTATTGTATAAACAAAGACGCTACATTTTGACAAACGTGATGCAAAGATGAGAACAAGGCTACCTGATGTGCGGACTTCTCCCTGAATGTGGCGTTTTTTTTCAATTTTTTATTTTCGATTTGGCGCCATGACGATTATTAAGTGCCTGTTTAGATTGGACGATTTTTGTCGCTGCAATTCTTAGTTTGTTGGAAAATAGGGGGAATAGAGCTAATAGGGGAAGAGAGAAACTAAAGAGAGTACACATAGGCATGTACTCTTGCAATTCCTTTTTCCCGCAATTCGTAATACGTAAATTCCTTGTTTGTTTACCGTAAGAATATACTTAAAAAAGAAAATATCAAAAATTACATACGTATGTATGTATGTATGCATAAAATATCTGCGACAAAAATCGTTCAATGTAAACGCAAATGCAATTTTAAAGAAAGGAAGACAAAAATTGCAGCGACAAAAATCGTTCAATGTAAACTGGCACTAAGCCTTGAATTTGTAATCAGAAACGTTAAAGTCTATATGATAGAATAACATTATATTATTTTTTCACAGCAATATTGGAAAATATTGTAAAACAGATTGGCAACACAAAATAACACTTTATTGTGGACGAATCTCGACATGAATGAGTTTGTGTTTTAAGCACAGAGTACTATGGTTTTAAGTCCTCTCCCAAGGATGGACTGACATTACAACTTATTTTTGACTCAAGCCACAGCGGAGCACATTTTATTATAGTTGGAAAACGGATGGGTCTATTATTTATGTGGTAAAAATAAATCCATGCTGACACCTTTGAAAAAGGAAGGAACATAAATCATGTTACGAAATGCACTTACCATTCCTTACATCTTTCTGCTTCCAAGCATCGAAAAGAGTTCTAATAAATGCTAATTTTTGAATTAAACCCATAAGTGGAGGTTAGATGTAATTGTTAACCGATTTCAAGAGACGAAAATGATAAGTTAACCCAAAACACTTGCAAGGAGTTGTGTGACGTAAAGAAAAAGCTCTTTTGATATTTGCCAGTTATGCAGTAAAATTTTTAGCAAGAAAACTTGACGCGTGTGAACGACGTACATGTGTGTATGACTTTAAAACTAAAATCTGGTCATATAGGCTACAGATTCAAAGAAACGTCTTCTCAACACAAAGTACAATTTTTTCTTCTAATAGATACTGCCAATATTGAATTCATTACGTTCATTTGGAATATTTAATATTCAATATTACTATACTCCATGGGCTGAGTACAAATTATTGCACACAAAAGTAATTCAAACCAAAAGCAGCATTTTGCTTTCAATAAAATATTTGTTTACAGAATTACATTAATATTCTTTTATTTATATTTCGGCAGTGTTTTTCCATAGATAAATACTAGTTAAGACTAAGACTTAAGATTTTCAAATGCTGCAATTTATATAGTCGAAGGTGGCTACTTTACGATATTACGTAATTTGTATAAGTACAAACCATGGTACAAACTGCATTAATAGATTGCATTTTCATGATACACTATTGTTAAAGAAATAATTGATTCTCAAAGGGGCTACAATGAGACCAAAAATCCTTATTTGTCTTCCAATTGTTTTGTAAATTTAAAATATTTTGGATCTTTACTTACCAGATGTTAAAAAAACTTCCTAGCTCGCCCAATATTAGCCCCCGGAACAAGGGCGTTTTTAGTTCACCTTAACAGAAAATTGTATATGCGTATTCAATATGATTAAGTTTGGTACCCTTTTTTGTATTCATGTCCATTTTTTTAATACATTACTTACATTACACATTTAAATTTTCTAGTTATTTCCTGTATGTATAATTTACTATTGTTAAAAGAAAAGATCCATAACTTTAAATTTAATTTCTTTTATTTACAAGAAAACAAATAAAGATATCATGAAATATATTTTGTACGCCAAATATCGACATCCGTTTGTAAACATCTACGAAATTCATAATCAGTTAGACCTAAGGAAAATAATGGATTACTGGCCTTAAAAAAGTGGAGGCCACGGCCGATTTTAATTATATAACCACTGCTTAAACTGAAAAAAACAAGCAAATATTCATATTAAATCATACAACTAAATTAAGACAAACTCACACTATTTTACGGTCATGTAAAGTATTTTCAAATTTAATGCTTAAAGTTATGTCACGCTTCGCCAAATCCTCTTTGATCTGATTTAGGATCTTCTGTTGATTGGCAGAGTCCTTTGGGTCTGGTTTGGTCATCAAACTTATGAACTTCAAATTTTTATTATGTTTGACCAATAACTCAAAAAACGATATTAAATTTTGGAACTGGAATGAAAACAGAAGACGACTATAACTCTTTGCAATATATTTGATAGATATATCCTTCAGTTAAGATAACGACGATCGCAGGCCAAATAGTAAATTAGGAAAATACTTAAAAGATTGAAATAATTTCTATCTGCTTGCTCTCAAACAACATGTGCTAGTAATGGATTAAGAACTTATCTAGTACCTTAAATATTTTAATTTTCCATTAAGTATAAACTATTTGTTGCATTAGCGCCAACGAAATGCATGACGCATTTCGTTGGCGCTAATGCCAACTCATTTCAAATGTGTTAAAGTTCGTCAAAGGATTAGTTACGTTTAGTTTTAATTATCTAAATTTCTTGTTAGTAAATTCCCAACTTACTTGGTATCTTTCTGTTAGATAAGGTTCTTCTAACAACACCTCCTTTATTTCTGACGTAATATATTTCCCAAAGAGAGTTTTGTAACTATGCCCAGTTGCATCTTCGTCTATCGGTATATGGGCAACTAATTCTCCTTGGGAGACATGCCTTTGTACACGTTCCTTAATTTGTTCTGCCCTATCAATATATTCTTTGATGCGTTCATAGAAAGCTTTTTTCTTTGCACCATCACATTCGTCTTCGAAAATATAATAATAATTTAGTTTAATTTTTGTAGTTGTAGTTGCCAAAACAACTTACTACTAACTAATTCCATTAGAATTTGTATGCCTTCCTGATAATAATTTTGCGCTTCCAATATTCGACCAACTTGGTCACATTGAACTGCTTTCATCAGAATTTCTTTAGCGTTCATTATTAATGCAACTTGTTTATAAAAATATTTGCATATTTTGCCACTAAAAATTCGTCCACGTAAAATTAACTTTTTTCCAACAAACACAATTGTTATACTTAATACTTTTTTATTTTACGAAAAATTGCAAACAATTCATTACGTTTTTTATGAAAGAAAAATTATTTATTATTGTTTAACAACATTTTTTGTATATTTTGCACTATTTATTTGTAAGTACATTTTGACGTGTCTACTTTGTGATTTTGACACACCGAATGAATAAAAAGCGAAACACACAAAATTCACAAGATGACGGCGATTCAATGACATGTCAGAAGTATCGATTCTTGGTATCGCTCTGCTAACAACATAGTGGAGAGATGATTAATGTACACAAGCTTTTAAAAACAATAATATTAGCAACTTTGTAAGAATATATTAATAAATAACTCGACAGATAGCAATGTGCTTCAAGGTCTATATAAAGTATGCTTTGTAAAGGGATATAAACCTTGAGTATTTTATGAGGGAATATTGTCGGCTGCCGTCACCTTGATAAAATTCATGCTGCAAGAGAGTAGCAGCGTTGCCAGAACGATGTTTTATTTTATTACATATTAAGCAGGATGTTTATGGGAGTATTTTTATTTATTTGCATGGAGTAAAATTGTGTATAAAATTTGAAACAAATACTTATATTAAGGCCTAAATAGTTCCAAACTAGTGACAATATACGTTAAATGTTGCTAGACAAATGCTGCTAACAAAAAAGGCGGTTTTCTGCAAATGCAGCTGAACATCTACTGAGCGACTTACTTCTTGTCCAGATGGGTCACATATATTACATTTTCTCAGGATATATTTTTATTTTTGTGAATTACTACTGTGGGCTTAATATTGTATTGCACTTAGATGGGGCGCAGCCGCTACGTTATTTCAATGTAAATTGTAGTAAAAAATAAAAAAAATGTTCTTAAAATAGCACAGCGATCCAATTCTATGAATAATTACTTATATATCATAGTTGTTAACGAGGAATGATCACATATTTAATCTAGCATGGAGTTCTCCTGAATTTCACGTTCCCATAAGTATTGTATGTTAAAAAAGTCCACCGAAATTCAGGTTGGTTAACTCCCTTAAAAGTGAGTTTACAATGTCAACATTAGTTTAATAAATTGTGCAAGTATGCATGTATTTTCATTCAGCTTTGTTATTTCATTCATATAATATAATGCAAGATCTAATAAGAAGAAAAATTGCATCAACAAAAGTCGATATTGCTCGATTCGGTTGTATTAAGTTACCAACCTTGAAAAGTCGTCGAGTAATGCTGAGAATCTCATTTCTACTTGGATTAATACGTTGTCATGTCGATTCCGAGTTTCTGCTTGGTAAAATTAACTTTTGAGTTCCAAGTAGACCAACTCGTAACTTCCAGCTGATAAGTCTAATATGCTATATGTAGATCTGTTTATGCCAACAATGTGAAAATTTGAATAAATTTTATCACATAAATATTTCTGAGAGCAATGAGGTTGTAAAAAGAAAATTATTTTACATTTAAATACTTAATTTAATTACAATATATTATATCTTTATTTTGTAAGAATTTATGTCTATAGAGCTAAATTAAATAAATAAAAAACGCGGTCTAACCCACTTTCCATTTGCCGGTACGCAGTTCCAACAGACAAGTAAACGGAATTTTTGAAATTCAATTCATAATTTGTATAATAGTCCTGATTTTCTCCGTCAACTGAAACAACATGTAATATTTGGGCAAATGTTTAGTTTCGGAATTTTTGATATTTTGTATTGTTTTCTACCAGTAACAATTTTAAAAAATCTCGTTGCAATTTTTCGATCAGTGATCACATTCTAGTAACAATAGACAATTATAAAAAAATTACAGTAATAAACAGACCTTTTATGATCAGTTAATATACCACATGCTGAATTATTGAAAAACTATAAAATATGTACTTAGTGTACACATGTATGTATGTACATTTGTACGTATGCATGCATAAAAGAAAAAAAAAAAATAGATTGAAGAGCATCTGCACGGACTTATGTATTTACGAATTCTAATGGCGTGCGGACCAAACATCCAAATTAAGGAAAAATAAAGAGGAAAATTTCAAATTAAAATTGCAATTTGTAAACTTTTTTCTACTTCCTGTGACAGAGTTTCAGGCTTGATATTAAATAAAGGCCAATATTTTGTATGAAACAACAGATGTTGTGGCGGTTGCCTTGTTGTTGCTTGTATCAAAAAATCCATGCATTATTATTATTATTATTTTTTTTTTTGAAACTACGATAGTGAAGCCTTTGACGATTTATGATAGAAATCAACAACACGTACGTATGCCTTCCAAAGACAGTAAAAAGGGTCCACCGTTTAAAATTCATTTGTTGTTGTTTTTTTGTTGGTGATTTTACAAATACACAAAGAAAACAAAGGAAACAATTTTTTTATGGTAAATCTCGTCTGTTGAATGCTTATGCTTTTTAAAATTCCATTTTGGTTGGGAGATGATGGAAAGCGTTGTCATACAAAGATGAATTTGTAATTGTTGTACCAATAACAGGCAAACAGTTAAATTTTACTATTTACAATAGTTGCCAAAACTCATTTAACTAGGTGTCTTCCTTTATACATACATATGTATGTATGTATGTATGTACATGCTTATATACTAGGGATATGTTGAAAGTTAAGAGCTTGAAATATTTGTTTGGAAAGTCAGGAACTGCATACTATATTTAAATCCTAATAACAACCAGGTCTAGGTTAGGAGTTTTATGCACAGCGATGAAAACACTACAAATGGAGTAAAACTGGATTGTTCAACTGTTGATATGGCAGTATGGCGACATGGAGGCCTCTATTGGATATAGTAAAAGTTGCTGAAATTAGGTTGCTGCTCATCCTGTCCCGGGGCCAAGAGGGTCAAAATTCAAACGAACTTAAGCATCCTATAAACTACGAACACAATACAGGGAATATGGGTATCGTACCGTCTGACTTTTCGGAAACATTATCGTTAGTTCGAAGATCTGTCTTTTGCTTAATTACGCTGTATTACATACTAAATACAAGTACCTCTTAAATCATATGATATTTTAACACTGATCGATTTTTCTCACCGAAATAATATTATACAAATAATGAATTATTATACCTCTACGAACCAAAATGAGTCGCTTAACGCTTGAACAACGTTGGGAAATATTGAAAAAAAGTCGAACATCGAATTTGGCCGAACAATTTAGCTCTGATTGACAAACCGTTTGATATTGAAATTTATTAAATCGGGATATTCTCCCTAATTAATTGTTAAAACAATTACCTAATTAGCATGCACATATTGCTAAGATGACATCTTTCACCAGATCCAATAGGAATCAACAAATACTCTTATGTCACATTAACTGCTCTGTGTACGAGCAATAATTTATCGTGCGGGCTGCTCATCTATGAAATTCGTTGTCTAGAGAATTATGCTTTAATGCTTTGCCTTTGGTTTCTTTTAAAAGAAAACTCCTTAAATTTCTTTAATAAAAATTTGTTATTGTTTTATTGGTATCCTTGTGGAGTTGTCAGGATGTTTTCAGACCTCAAATTCCCATTTTAATTAAATGTAATTCTTTCGATGAAGAAAATTAATACTTTGTATGTTTTATATTGGCCTTGAGGCCAAATGCATTGTATAAAATAACTAAATAAGGAATAGAATTTTTGCTAACTTTTTTGTTTGTTGTGGCTTTAGCTATTCATATGCCATTTCATTGGTCCATAATTCAAATCGTCAATGAACTTCAGGCAGTTTGAAAAACTTAATTTTTCATCTCTTATAACACCCAGATATTTTATGCCACTTATAGTTTCCATCAAAGTTCCATTTATTCGCAAATCCAAGTCATGAGGATTTAAACAGCTTCTCAGAATTGCAATTTTATATAATTTTTAAAAAGGTAATTGCATTTGGACCAACGGGTATACATTCATATTCACGCAGACCATGCACTTATGCATATTCAAAGTTTTTGGCAGCATTTTTAATTATCTACGTACATTAAAAATATTATTTGAAAATATTACATGTTGCAAGTGTGAAACATGTTTCACATTTCCATGGGTTGCAGTATCATGAACAACATAATATGAAGACTCAAGTCAAATTCCTGAAAGCTTTTATAACATCTCTCTCTCTCTCTATCTCTCATATTGTTTAATTTAATTCAAGGCGAGTTCAATTCGCCTTTATCTAAATTTTTATATAGATTTAGTGTCATCACTAGGAAAAACGCCAATAAGTTCGATTATTTTTGTGCCTTGACTAATAAAATGAAATTCACATTGATAATAGAATACAAAATTATTTTTTGACATCCACAGTCACAGATAACTTTTTGTTTCTTAAGGTCCGCCATACACCCTAAAACTTGGTAAAAATTTTTTTGCCTGGAAACAAATTTGCTCTTTCATATTATGCGATCACTAGTTGCCATTACCAACTCTGTTTTTTCAAATTTCTTTCGTTTAGTTGTTCTTTGTTATTGTATCTTCGTTTTGATGGATTCTGAAAACGTCTTCAAGTAATGAAATCATTAACGGCGGTTAAGTTTCAATTTGACTTTATAAAAAATTTACATTTTTTAATTAAACCAATAAAAGTGCTACGAAGGTGTTTCTATACCAAAGCTAAAACGTATAAAATTAAGACGGAACTTGATCTTGTGTTTCGGGTGCGGGTGTTTTTCGTTTTCGTGTTTTTTTTCTAATAAAATTTTCATTGTTCAAGAGTGTTCAAGTGTGCATTTAATAAAAATGATTTGTGAATTTAAAGGACAGCGGCAATTACGGGAATACATCGATGAATTGGAGTTGTGGCCCTTAACAGGTGAGTAATGTAGCCATGTACACTTACTTATATACATACATATATTTATATACTTACGTTCATGCATTTCCAGACCATCTAACAAAATTCATTAGGAATTTTCTAAATCGTCTAAGCGATTATATCTTTCAAACCTCCCTTTATATTCAATGTAATATGCGCGCTGTTTTTCTTTCCAAAACTAGTGTCAAATTGCTATTAAAACTCTCGTTCGAAACGCCACCTTGATAAGATTGTTGCCTCATAATCCGTCCAAGGGCAACTTGAAATTTAATTTTACAGTTTAATTGCACTTTGTCTCAATTTAAGAAAACAAAAGGAGTGGGTGTTGCGTCCAAATGAAACTTGAAAGTTGATTTTATAATTGAAAATTTAATTGCACTTTGTCTCAATTTAATGATAATTTTTTACGTTTTAAGAAAACAAAAGGACGGGGTGTTGCATTAAAAAAAAAAAACATCGAAAGCCCTGCGCGGTGAGGGGTGTCCTGAACTTTCTCAACAACTTGGACTTCTAGAGTATATGTGTAGGGTCTTTATCCGTCCCTTGCTTTTGATATTTATGCCTCATACTCTTATAATCGACTTCAAAAAAGGAGCTGGTCATACATACATACTTATATATGTATGTATATTCGTCCGTCATTTACATACATACTTACATACATATATTCGTCAGTCGTATCCCCAACGATCTTCCGTCATTTGTGATCGATTTAGAAAAAAGGGTCCCATTATTACAAAAACGTTGATCAGCATGTGAAAAATGCACGCGGAATGGTGCCTGCCATACAAAGTAATATCTTGCTGACCTTGATAGTGAGAGTATTCCGAATTGGTGTTAAGACCGACTTCACAAATAGTTTGAAATAGAAACGCGTTATCAAATTTGAACGACTCCGAAAGTTGTTCCAAACTTCAAGAGATTAAAATAAATAAAATATTATTAAATGAGTCATAGTGAGATTTTTGAAGTTTGAGTCATACAAATTCTTAGTTTCACCCATCCTGACACCAGTTACAAAAATCTAAGAAGGAATCGTTTTTAATAATATTTTATTAATTAAACATTTTTGATATCATGCTATTTAAACGTTTTTATGAAGGAGACTAAATTTTGTGGGAGGTATGTACATATATCCAGAGATTTCCCAATTTTTAAGGTAGAAATTGAAAACTTTTTAGAAACAACTACATAATTATGATTCAATATAATATGGTAGAACGAAGCCCTTGCCCGAAGTGCAAATTTTTCTGGATTTTGCAGATTTTATCACCATAAAATATCATGAACCTGATTTATTTCATCTTTCATGTTAAAAAATCGGTTTGTCAGAATTTTTAAAATTCCGTTTCCTGCTTAATTATTATGACCGTTTATTGTCGTTGGAGGGACATTGGCTTCAAGTAGGAAATTTTTCGGACTTTTCTGTCTTTCATGTGGACTCCTTTTATTTGTTACTTATTAAATGGTTCTACATTACTATTACTATAAAATGGTTCTTGACAACAGTGTTGATTGTGTTTTAGAAATAAAATTTTTAAATAAGACTTTTAATTTTCTTCCCCTATGAATTAAACAATTTGTATCCATGAAGGTGTGTGTTTGTGTTGGACCACTAAGTCACAAATTATATACTCTTTGACATTTTTTTCTGTTGTATTTATTGCTGCAGACATACCACCTGGTAAAATTAATTCGTTTTGTATTGGATCTTGTCGGTTGGAATGAGTTTGCGGCATGCAAGTGAACAACCATTACATTCGAATGAATATTTTGTGTTGCTACACACGTCGTCAACATTCCTTATCTATATTCGTACATAAAATTTCGTTTAGAATTATATAATAGTATTGAAAAAATGTTTGCTGTGGCTTTAGCTCTTCATATTAAGTATTATATAATAGTGTAAAGCAATTTTAAACTGTTGCTTGCTGCAATGAACTCAGGAAGTATTATTAGTTGAGTAATATTGCTATAGTTATTTTTAAGAGATTTTGAGGGCTGTTTCTGCATTTAGATAACTTTTTTAATAAATTTTTGCGATTTAAGCAATTTGTTTCATGAATTTTCAGATATTTTTATGTGTAAACTATTTCTCACTTTTTCGAGTATATCGATTTAATGTGATTTTATTTTTTATTTATTAATAATAAGGTCTTAAATATATAAGGCACTTAAGCGTCATTTCTTTCTCCTCGTAACCTACACGTTTTAGTCATTTATTGTACAAAATATTAGAAACAAGTGTCAATTAGGATTAATCGATGCGTTTAAAAAATGACACATCGAAGGAAAATTCTTTAAATATTCCACTTGCATGTGATTCATTACATCTACTATAGAAATAAACAAAAATACCGCTTCGGAGATTTTGTGGCACATTGTATATGAATAAGTTTATCATCCAGAAACAGCGGCAGAAAAAATATGTATCATTTATCTGTTATTGGTTACTTAAAGCCTTAGATTTTCGTTGATAATAATACGTTGCAATAAAAACTCATGCCTGATAAAAATTGTTAATGTTTTTCTTGTTGCTCTTAGCAAAAATAAAGATTTCAAAATTGTGTTTCCTGTTTTTTTTTTTTTTTGGCAATAGATCCCTTTTCAGGCAATCAATATCGAATGCTCCCTCAACAAAAAAGTAAATATTTTTCCTTAAGTTCAATACATTTTGCGTTATTTTTATGTTTTGTTTCATCCTCAATAAGAGCCTTTAAAAGGACAAAAAGTTTAGCTTATGTTTTCAAGGATTTTTTTTAAGTATTTAATACCTACAATACACGCACACACACGCACTTACACATATTTATCTTTTTGCATGAAATAGAATATTGTCTGAGTTTAAGTACCTTTATCTTGTAGTTGCTCGTTTTTCTTTTGGGTTTTCTTCACTAAAAAAAAGACAGCAACGACTGTTGATTAGCAATAACAGTAAAAAAAAACTAACAACAGCATTCAATTGTTGCTGATAATACAAAAAAATAATAAAAAATTTGAAAAGTAAAGCAAGATATATTGTAAGCCATAGATACTTCTCAACTTGAATGTCGTTACTCGTACTGCGGGAATAAGAACAGCCAACCATCATAGTGCGTTTTATCATTGAAAATATTGCCGGTGCTGCTACTAACGATGATGGCAGCAAAGTGTTAACAGCAAGAAGAAAAAAAAGTATTCTAAAGAATGATTTTGAATAAAGACTGTCGACAAAATGGCAGCTGTTGCTGAAATTTCCAACAAACACAACTTCTTTAAGTAGATTTATTTATTATAAAAGACAACAGATATAGAAAAACGCTGCCTTAACTGCAGCCAAAATCGAAAAAGACGGCAGCAACTTTCATGTATTTGAGGTAAGTTCGTGACAATTTCTCTAAAATTCGTAAACAAATTAATGAATGCATAAAAAAAAAAAAAAAACGAACTCCCAGAGACGTCATTAAGATCCACAACTTAAAATCCAAAAGTAGTGATAATTCGGATCCTTTCCAATTACAAGTAATTTAACACACGCTTGTCATTGCAAGTTGTTCTCTTTTTTAGATCATTTTCACTCTTCTACAAGTCATATTCAAATGCCATTCGTCTCACATAATACGACTATGTTTTAATTGATAATTTTGTCGACTGGAATTGGACTCGAACTTGGGAATATTATTTTATCATGATGTGCTTAACAATAAATGCGCTTTCCGCATCACCATATAAACAGCAGTGGCACCAGTAGTTGTGAGAATAGAGGTTTTTCTGAGAGACCTAGTAAAAAGATCTTCCGAAGAGGTCATGAAAAGGCCGATATTTCAGTATATTTTCAAATTACTTTAACCGATGCTTCTCATTTTATTATCAAATGAATTACAAAGTATCCTTCAACATATTAAGAAGAGTAGATTTTTGCTTTGTCCTTCTTGTTGTTTTTTGCAATGAAAATAATTTAACATTAAATAACGATCTGTTATTTGTAGTACTAATAGAAATCGAAGAACTGGAAATACTTATGTAAAAGAGATACATGGTCTTAATTAAGAATTCAAGAAAAATACTGTTTTCATGTAAATTTGAAGAAATTCGTATTCGGAATCAATGAGAATGTCATTCCTCAAGAACAATTTCATATTTTTTACTTAGATACTCGCATGTCATATTATGTATATAATTTTTGTTCCCTATGGACATTTTTGTATGTGCCTTCAACAGAATGCTTTACTACTAAAAAGTGCCCTCTAACGAAGTTATTAAAATGCGAAGATTTTGATCCGGTATGATTCCTTCGTACTTCTGCTCTCTTCGAAAAGTGTTCCATTGGATTTTGAAATGTTAAAAAAATTAAAGAAGTTTAAATTGTTTGTCATCATTATTTTGCTTTGAAGTAAAAACAACAGCAACAATTTCTATGTTACAGGTAGAAGAGAGAGGGGGAAAAACAGGCAACCAGCAGGTTGAAATTTAAAATTGAATTCATAAGGTTTGTGTACTCGTATTTTCTGCTAAAGGTGCCTTGAAAAGAAATGTTATTTGAAATACAAGCGTTTTCGGATGCTTTGTAAAGGGTGTCTTTTAGACGTTCGCATATTTGAATACATTAATTTTTTGTTGAACAAAGGATTTCTTTGTTGTTAGTTCAGTTTGCCATTTTATATGGAATAGACTCATCCTAGAAAACGCTTGCAAATAAACATTTCATGAACAAATGATTTCATGTACTGGTCTTGACGTCTTGGAAGACAACGTTCGACGAATTATTGATGAAATGTGAGCGGAGTTACGTGCCATCTTTGACGGCGCGTGCAATTTAATATTCAGACATTAAATGGCACAAAAATATCTTCCTAATAAGTTTCAAATACAAATACACGTACTATGATTTTCTGATATTTTATAAAAAAAAAACTCTGCAATTCTATCTGTCTATACTCTAAGTTGGCAGGAGCAGTACTTGTTATATTTTGTACACTTAATATTTTTCTAGATGAATATTTTAAAAAAGTGTAACATTTTTTTAATCAGTTTGTTAAGGATTTGCTGGCTCCTTACCAATGTGTAAACACGTTTAAACGATACTAAATTCACTTTAGTTCTCTGAGAAAGTGCAAAAAATGTTACACTATTTTCTTTTAGAAAAGAAAACTGAATAAAACTGTTGTGAAAAAAGTCTTGCATATTTATTTTCAATTGCAAAAAATATAAATTTAATATGAATTTGTACTCACTAATCAACACTTCAATTCCTTAATGGGGTAAAAAATGTTGCACTATTTTCAGAAAAGAATACCCCAATCGACTATAAATTTTATCTTGCTTTTTGAAAAGGTAGGGAATTGGAGATTTGCATAAAGAGAGTGTGTAAAACACAAGCGGCAAATCTAAATATTAATTTTAATGCAAAAACAACGATATTTATCCAAAAATCAATCGACATGAGTCATCTTAAAATTCAGTGCTAAAATGATTTTTGCAAGTTTGTCTGGCTTGTTGGTCCACTATCAGTGGTAAGGGATACTACGTATTGTCATGTTATAAAATCTTTTATGAAAATAAAAAAAAAATCTAATTAAATTGTATGAACTCTTAAATGGAAAGGCCGGAATTGTACTGTATGGGTTCCTTCAATAAGAACCATTAAAAAATTACAAACAAATGAACAAAGTACTCATAACCAAGAAAAATATTCTAGAGAGGGAAGTGACTATAATCATTATAATTTTGTTTTATTATTAATTATTTGACTTGATGCCCTTAATATGTGCGTTTGGGTACACCGGTAGGGTAGTGTGGAGCCATAAATGTTTCAAACAAGATTCAATTATATTGTGTAGAATTCGAAAACTATTTTATTAAATGATGAACTACATTTCAATTTCACTAATTGGAATAGTATGGCCACATAGCGATTGCCTGGCGAACAATTGGAATCACGAATTTGTTAAAGGAAGTTTAAGTGTGAATGAAGGAGGAAACCAATTCCATTTGTCAAAATTTATGGCAGGACGTTATTTTGAAACAAGGAGGTTTCCACACACTGATTAGCATAAAATCTTCGATAGACGTTTCCACATGGAAAAGCCATGAAACTCACAACGAATTTCGTAGACGATTGTATAGATCATGAAGGTATCAAATTCCTGATCGGGCGGCGCAGTTTCAGGGTTTCCGGAAAATAGACTTTCTAATTCCAATGGTCTCTTTAACTCCCATGAAACTGTGAATTAAAAGGACCTTAATTTGATGCTGCGAAGAAAGTAAGAAAAAATCTAGAATCACTCAACAAATATTTATTTCTTGATCTTTTTGAAAATGTCCAAATATTTGACTTTTTTGACACGTAAGATAACGTTGCAATATAAAACTTGCATTTTTGTTTGAAAGCTCTATTATAAAATTATTCGTATTTTGAGTCACATGGTTTTACTGTTTTTGCTTTTCTCGACACTCTAAATGTATTAATGTTTATTGATTAGTTCCCTGCAGACAAAATAACTAGTATGAGGATAGCAATATATTTGTTGCTTCTTTGTGCTTTTTTCATATATCGAACTATTGATTTTGACATTTGGTTGTCATAGGAGCTTAACTAGTTCATTTGCCCATACTTTTATACTAGTTGATGTTCTGGTTATTGCGAACTAGTGCGACCGATATTTCATAATTTTTTTTTACTATTTTCGTACTTTTTTGACCAGTAGTCCTTTTGGCTAGAACTAGTAATATGATTGCAGGACAGTTGGTATATTTGTTCCAATATGCAGGCATTAATTATGTGTCTGTATCTGTATTGTCAATTATAATTTAAAGATTTACCTACACTATATAATATCCTGAGGATTCTACCGAATTATCGATACATAAAATAAAAATAAGAAAGACCTCGCGATTAAAATGGCAAAGAAACTAGGACATGCCATCAATTTCTAATAAAATATCTTTTGAAAATGCCCTTTTCGCATACAAATGAATTGTTGAATTTGTATTTCTGTTAATTTTACTACGGGCAGAAAAAACTTACACGCCACCCTCCAGCGAAGCTGCCAGATAAATCTGAAGAAAAAAAAATCCTCTACTCAGTTTCAGAAAATCGAATAACTGAAGATATAATATTTTATATTCGATTTACATACTCGTTTAATAAAAAGAATCAAACAAAAATGAAAGTTCCACAAACAAGTTGCACAAAAATACTTTATTGCAATTCCAAGAAATTCTTGTCAAGAAGTCGCATTCAAAACACAACTTTTTGATCAGTTTGTTGATTATGAAAATGAAAAACGATTACAAATTATTCGAATATTATTTTCAAATAAATGATTTATTCTCTTAACGATGCGACTTTCTAATGCTGCAGTAGAGCAGCTAAAATTTTCTATGGATTATAAATAAAAATAAATGTAAAGAAAATTTTACAGAATCTTTTATTGAATAGAATGAAAATAATATTTGAATATCGACACTTTTAATGTTTGTTTTGGTTTGAATGTACATCACTAAGAAATTTCTTTTGATATTAAAAAAATATTATTCAATATTTATCAAATTTGTTATTCGAGATATTGTCCAAAATAACTATTTAATATTTTAATTGTTTGTTGTTGGCTTAGCTGAGTATATACTTACATTTAATTGGCGATAACCAAATCATCAGTACCCTTTTAGCCAAATCATGATTGAAAAGCAAAGGGCGATTAACCGTATAAAGGCGTACAAAGAAAAACAAAAAGACGCAAGTCAACTATAATTGTTTGTTGTGTTGTGTTTGCACAAAAGCTTTCTAAAGCTATTATACAAATAGAAAAATATGATTGAGTTCTGTTTGAATTCTCATATAGTACTTGTAGTCGTTGGCATAAGTATACGAGCTTGAATGCTTTTCAATCATGATTTGGCTAAAGGGTACTGTTGATTTGGTTAGCGCCAATGAAATGCAGGCATATACCTAGCTAAGCCAACAACAAACAATATAATATTAAAAATATTTTTCTTTATATTTAAAGTTCAGATTACTCAACAAACAGTTTAAGGCTGAACAACATTTGTTAAGAAATCGTCCTCAAAACACTACTTTAACTATTTAAGGACTTAAAAATTTCATTAGAAACAAAATCGTCTACATCGTAAACACTTTCTTGTTAATGATGTGGAAAAACGATTACAATTTCATTCGAGTAGTCAACTTCTCGTACTCTAATGTAAACAATTATTTGGAAGCAAAATAAAACATTTTCAAAATTATGAGTTTCTATCAGAACAATAAAGAAGATAAATTTCTCTATTAAATAGATTCACAAAAAACTAATTAATAAAGAAGAATTCACAACATGCTTTTTATTCGAATGGAGAGAGTATTTGAAAATCGGACTTTTTCAATTTGTTTATTCCTTTAGCATTTTTTAAATTAATTTTATTCATCTTGGTTCAGTTTTTATTGAGAACCAAGACCTCCCTCTGGCGGGTGCAGCGTGAGTACCTTTGCGTTGCATTAAAAGAGGTACGCATATGATGTTAAAACACACTTAAAATAGGTTTAAAGTAGGCATGCGCTTACTTTAAAATTTTTATGTAATAATTGAATGCAAGTTTTCTTTCGTATTTTTTATGTGGTTATCAAGAATTTTGATTCGGTTGTATATTTTAGCGAAATTTTCCCTTATATACAAAAATAACAGAGTCAGACTCTGAGCCAAGACGAAAATTAGGATGCTCTACATTAATAGAAATTTGGGTGAGGTTTTTCAAGAATATTCTGAAAATATTCAGTTCCAAATATCGTCAAAATGCCATTGCCGAATATGGCAGTTGTGAGCTCCACATACACATATAAATAAATATGTATGTACTTGTTACATAATGCATACGTACGTACATATGTACGCATGTACATACATATGCATGTGTTGTCGTCGTAGTGACCACTAGACTACGGTTCCTGCTGGTAGTTGTTGTATGAATATTTGTCTAACTGTCTGGTATTTAACATGCTGTTGTTTCCCCTTTTCCTTCTGGAAGTTAAATGAATGAGACCTTTATAAAATTTTCGTTAACTAAGGACGAGTTTCGAACACACACACACACACACACACACACACACACACATACTTCTGTATGCAAGTAATCACGTAGTTATCCTTTCATGTTATTTGATGATATCCTGTTGCTTTTTCTACATTTATGTATACAGACACATACAAACACAAACACACACACACACACACACACACATTCTCACATTTTTCTACATTCGTTTGTAGAGAAATTGCCAGCATTTGATTTCTATTTAGTAAAACGTGTGAATCACATACAAGCACAATATTATAAACTACATACTCATGTACTTATAACCCGTAATATTGTCAAGTGTCATATGGAAAATAAAGAAAAAAATGTTGCACATATATAAGTGAAAACATAAATGTGCAAGCGGCATCAAGTGCATACAGTTTGTATTTATATGAGTGTCAGAGTGTTTGTGTAGAGGATTTCCTTTTTGATTGACATTGTGTGGCATTTGAATTTTAGCCACATATGCAAGTATTTTGCATAAATACCCTGATTGACAACAACAACAACGACAGCAACACGAAAAACACTAACTTCAATAGCAACAAGCACATCATACTGTGATATTGTATGCAACAACCATGCCCCAATCACTGCTGGTATCACTTGTATGGCTATTTTCATTCACTTGTGCTTTTGGACCACTATGGCTGATTTCTTGTCTGATTATTTATACACAAATGCGTCTGTGTATTTGTGTGTGTGCTCGTGTTGATGGCTATTTTTTTGTAACTACTCTTCTATGGGCATGCGTTTGTACACATGTGTATTAGTTTGTTGATAAAATTATTAGTTTAAAAATACATAAAGCTTTATATTTAATTTCTATAGTTGTGCGCCGTGCTTCAGTTGGTTTGTTATTTTAAATCATTTCATGTTGAATCAATGACAAACCATTAAAAAATTTCTTTTAGCAAAAAGGATAAACGTATTATATTTACTTTCCGGTGACAGTTCTCAGTTGTTTTCATTCGATCTAAGAAAAAAAATTAGGAAATGAAAGACGAAGTACGCATTTTGACTATGTTTTGTCTCTAGAATAATGGATAAAGAGTGGTTTTTCTGCCAGCAAAAAAATGAAAATTTGTTTCAGGGTGTTATTTATGCAACAAACGATTGTTACTTCAACTGTTGCATCAACTGTTGTTTCGACTGTCACTATTCCCTATCCAAACATTTTTGCATTTTGTGTTTGCTGTCTCAATGGTTACCTTTTGCATACCGTTGAGTATTATTTTTAGTGGCATAGTTTGTTGCAAACAAACGTGCTGAGAAGATATCAGTGTTTGTCGAAAGCAACATACAAGTTTTGCTTATTGCCGCAATGCTGGAACAAACAAAACTGGTTCCTTAACTTGTTGCTTCAACGGTTTCTCCATCTGTACTCAGATCCGGTGATTTTCCAATTTGAAATGTGGCAATAACATTTACAGAACATAATTTTTCAAGCAAAAGAGCATAATCTGAATATAACATTGTTGCATTATATAAAGGAATGAGGATTATAATGGTGCAGTATATAATTTCCTTTTACATTTTCATTCAAATAAAAATTTTATATAAAAATAAAACAATTAGACCTGTTGAAGAGAACATCAAGGAGTTCGCTACAACTAGAAACAGTGAACGTTTTGAAAATCATTTTTTCCGATAAATAATCCCATGCGTCTCGAAGTCTAAACAATTTTCAAATGCAAATAAGAATTAAATCTTAAAAGGCCAATGGCAATCAGATAAATCTAAATAACAGTAGATAATAAATGCCACAAAATTAATAAAAAATGCCATAAAATTATATTTTAAATGATGTCAATTTTAAAATACTTTGCTATGATTTACACTTGTGAATTTAAATGATGAAATAAAATATTTCCTTATGCTTTTTTTTGCATAAATGTTAGTTCCTATTTTGTTATATCCGAATGTTGAAATCTATTATCCTCAATACTCCCACACATCTGAAATTTGATAACACAATAAAATGTAAAATTTTGAGAATTTTAAATGCCAATGAAAACATAATTAGGATATTAAAACTACACATACAAAGTAATACAGTTTATCCTTAAATTGAGCGACTTAAAATTATATGTAATAAAAAATACTCACACACTTACACGCACACAATTACAGCAACATGATGTCTATTAGCCGTGTATACGAGTAAATGTCTAAATCGGAAATTAAAAATATTTCTAATTTAGTATTATAAGTTTTACTAGAATATAGAAAGTGTTAAATTGTTTGTAAGAGATGAAAATAAATGGTTTTCATATTGGACTTAAGCGGTTTTTTTGCTCGAAAAGTCTGAATTGATAAATGTTACTGAATTGCTAGATTCCGTTTGAAAACTTTTGCGATTTGAATACCCATTTCTTTGGTTAAATTAAAAGTTATTTCGCTGCTTTTTTATTGATTGGAGAACTACAAGACCTAAAACTAGGAACTTCAATTGATCCGATGACTTGTGTTTTTTTCTGGCCATACAAATAAGACAGTCAAATCCTCTGGGAATCATATGATATGAAAGGTACCGGCTTCTTGGAGAGTTTTCTATAAAGAATTTCCAGACGAATTCATTGTATGGGTTGTTAGAAAACGCTTTGAAGCAATTATTTAATTTTTTCGTAATGTTTCTAACAACACGAGGGTATAGGTCTTAGGGAATATTCAGCAAAGATCCTTGCTATCAGAGAGATGACAGATTGGTTGAGAATGAATGTCATATCGACCACCGCCGTTAATATTTATTCTGACACTTACAACGCCATAATATCGCTGGATTTGCTACCTCCTCGAATACCGATTATCTCTTAATTACTTGGCAGAGCAGTTTAACATTGCAATCATTTGGATCACTGGGCACAAAAGCATCCGAGGTAATGACAGGGCTGATGGGCTGTCTAGACAAGTCACAGTCTTGCAAATAGCAGGTGGGCCACAAAATTGATTCCAGAATCTTAAAATTGTTACGGACTCAACTAAACGTGGAGAACACAACATGTCACAACAACTCTCCAGGAATGAGAAACAATATTGAAGCTGCTACGGTCCCTTGAATTCGGTGCACCTTCCGACGTTGCAGAAACTAAGGCATAATGCGTACCGGATGATTCGACGGTGGGAACTACGCTTAGGCACAGTTTTCGTTGTATCACAATGGACCAAAAGGTCCAAGTCAGTGCAATGAAAGTCTGATTTCTACCCATACCCAACCAAAACGAACATATGAACTAGTTCTACTCTCTGTTTCTTTAACTTATAATTGTGTTTTAAATGTATTTAAACTTTAAAGTTTATTATCTGCTAAAAACAAATATTTTAGTCGGCACATTACATTTTTCTATTTAAATTCATAACGATATGATTTAAAGTTTGTTACAGAATTTCTATGCGCATAATTATGCAAAAAAGGCAATAAATTCACTGTTAGATTTGAAATACTCGTTGTAACGAAAGAATTTTGTACGTAACGATTTTTTGCTGTAACTTCTTACTCACTTCCACTATAATTTGCTTTACAAATTCAAAATGTCAAATATTATGGTTCATAATTTATTCCAACAAAAATGCCAAACAAACAAGTTCAAATCGTACAATTATAAGTTTGTAGAAAAAAAGATGAAAACAGACAGACAGAAATGTTTTGGCCTTGTATTAAAAGGAAAACAAATACAACGCGTCACTCTCCGAAATCTGACAAAATTGAACAGTAAATTTTCAATTTTAATGGCTTGTTTTGGTATGAACATGTTTATGCATGTTTTATTTGTATTTTTGTGGGGGTTTGCGAGGCGGAGGTCGTTGTAAAAGTTCTTGTGAGAAATTCTTAGTTTTACGAAAATTTTAAAAACACAAAAACAATTTTCATTGTCTTTAGCACGTCTTGTATGTTCAAAATATTCAGAATATTATTTTAGTATTAAAATAAAAAGAAATTAAGTTCTTGAGTATTCTCGAATCAGGAGCTTTTTTTAAGAACTGCGTCTGCGTGTGTGCGGCCATGTTACCACTTTTTGATTAAAAAATTCATTAAATATCTTGTGAATTATGGTTGGCATTATGGGTGCACTGTGCAATCGGCCGTATATCGCAGTATCTAGGATTATCCTATAATGGCCAGTGCAGGGCTTCTTCGACACAGAGGAGGAAGAGTCGGTCCAACAGTTTCTATGCGACTGCTCTACTCTGCAGGAATGGAGACTCATATGCCTTGGAATATCTCAAGGAAGCGACATTGAGAGATTTATTAGGCTTTGTGAGGAGTTCCAGTTGGTTCTTGGAACTCGACATCCCGAGTTCAGTAGGGAAGCGAAGGGTGTACTTTAGTCTTCTTGGCGTCAAAATGGATCATATCACCTCCGAGTACACTCGCGGCATTAGTTGTCAGATAAAAAAAAGGTTAATAGGTTGCCAGTCAAGACTGTAATTTGGGATCATTTGGGATTGTAAGATTTTTAGAAATTTTTTTTCGGACGCCAGGACGACTACCGCGAATTTTGAAGCGAAAAGTAAAACTTTTCAAAACAATTTCCAAATCGACAAAGGAACAGTAATACGTAACTCTATAAAAACGATGAATAAAGTTGAATTTGCAAACAAATTGGGGGAAAAATTATGAAAACCTGGTAGTAATGCAACTTAAATGCCATAATTAACAAAATATACCAAGACAAAAAGGAGTCAAAGGAAAAGAAACATTGAACATTTCAACGTTTATGTTCAAAATATTTTATTTTTTGGTTATAAAAATTAATTGTGTTTCTTCGTAAATTTAAGATAAATATTGGATACCAAAACTTTACAATGTCCATGTTTAAGGAATTTTACACTTTCCCAGCCTTTGACGTCTCTGCCAAATGGTCCAAATGTTTTTGAACCTTTGAATTTTTGCCACAGATTTACTGATTTATTAATATTAAGATTCTCTTATGCTGAGTCTGGATGCTTCTACGTGAACCATTTCTTCATATTGCATTTTATTTATGATCATACAGTAGTCGACTTTCGAAAGGGATGTAATTTTTTTTTAAAGGGATTTTATTTTTTTATAAAGTGCAACAAAAAAAATCCACACCAACACTTATCGTTTTGAATCGAAGTGGGCGATGTCCGGAACCGAAATCAGATGCGTTATTGTCGTTCGTTATTGTGCACTTTTTCAGAGATATCAGGTGTCTGTTTTAAGGCTGAGGACTGAGTACTTTATAACAGTTGATTGGACAGTTTTCGATTGGGACTTATTCCGTTTGAGACACTTACAGCACCATTTGTCTCTACTAACGACAAAAGTTTTATAAAAACAGCAAGAGAAGCACCAAATTGCCATCACTGCACTCAATACCAACTAAAGGGTTTTGCTTATTCGTTTCTTTCGTTGTTGCTGTTATGTCCTTAATGACATAAAGCCTGAATATTGTTAGCAATAAGCAACAACAAAATATTGGTGTGTATGTGTATGTGAATGTGATGTCTAGTTTCAATCCATTTTTGGCCAACTGAAAGGAATAGCGGAGCAAGAAGGATTTTGTTTTATTTATTGTCTTTTAGATTTCACTTCGTATAAGTGAAAGCACCAGTTGCTTAAATCGTAGACTCGGCGATAAAAAGGGAATTTTGCTTGCAACATATGATGGTGCAAGCAGGCCTCAACCAACAGGCGGACATTCATATACAATAAATAACTGAAAAATCTTTGGTTTGCGTGTGCAAATTGTTTGATCATCAAATGATGATGACGATGATGACTGCAATGACGATGGCTACAGCGACAACGACGATGAATACCATGCCATTCATGATAACGTTGTTGCTCGCTAAGTTGAGGATGCAACCCATAAATATCCTTTAGCAACAGTTCCTTTTTCACATTAAAAGGAATGAATGTAAGTTGTTGCTTCTGTTTTTTTTTGTAAAACTGCGTAAATTCATGATGGCAACTGAACTCCTTGTTGTTGTCTACTCTTTTTGCCTACAGTTCTTTTTTGAAATATTTATAGCACAAACTGCTGTGCCACAATATGCGAGGCACTGGAACGTTTTATTTTATTTATTTACGTATTGTGTCTTTGATCAATATGAATTTTCTATGGCCTTTTTAACAGACATTCAGAGCAACAATTGCTTCGTCGATGACGTGAGCGGCATGTGAATTATACAATCATCAATAGTATAAATTAGTGTTTCCTGTAGTAAAAAATCCAATCATCCAAGATTATAAGAAAAACGAGGGTCAATTGCTTAAATATATTATTTGTATATCCAATCTTTATCTAATCTTTATCCAATATCTGTGTAAAAATAATTAATTTTTTAAGTTTTTTTTACGTTTTCTTATTCATTTAGATGATTTGTTGATTTTTTCAAAAGTTTTAAACTTCTTTAGAAAGAGAGTTGGACGCTAAACAAAGCTAAAGATTGCAAGTTGCATACTTTTAATTGGCAAGTTCAATGCAATGCACGGATTATCTGAGAATATAAAAACCATGAGAATTTAAAATATTACATGTGGCAATATAAAAAACTAAGTTGCGAAAACTGAAATTTCATTCTACCCAAACCTATAGGATCGATCTCGTGTTAAATAAATAGAGCTTTGAGAAACTTAAGCCGATTGGTTCTCTGATTTAGATTTAATTTTACGTTTTGCTGTCAGCCTACTTGGACACTTCTTACTCAACTTTTAACTAGACAAACGTTTGAGAGAAATGTGTTACGATGCAACAGATGTGTGTCCGGCAGAGATTTAAATATTAGTATAGGATACTATGATTTTTGTGGCTTTTATTTAGTATTATTTGACATATTCTGTTAATTATTGGCATATAAAAGATTAACAATTACTTAAAAAGCTTGTGTCCAATATATAAACAAATTAAGCCAAACTTTATGAGAAGTTGTTTTGTAGCAAGAGTTTTCTTACTGCATGTTCTTTCAATGCACACAATGGCATCGCATCGCTTAATGCGTGCACTCTGACACCAGCCCAAAAATATGTTTTAATGTTAATGTCACATTAAGTGCCGTTTCTATTTAAACAATTATTATCCATATTTTAATTTTTTTTTGCTCTTTGCTTTTATATCCTTGCCTTTTGTGATTTGTGTTTTACACAAGTAATTTATATTTAATATTTGTTACTGCCGCTGCTATTAATGCTGAAACTTTAACCGATGTAGACATGCATGATAACATAAACAAGAATAGGAAGAACAGCAATATAAATTGCCAATTTCATATCATGTTTTTATGGCTTTCAATAAAACAATAATTCACTTAAATATCAAGCCGTTAAAGGCAAATGGATGACACCAAAAAAAAAAAAAGGATGACGGACTGACTGACTTACTGGCCGGCTGGCTGGCTAAATGCTTGAATCTATGGAAGAGCAACAAGGAGAACGCATGTATTTGTAACATAAAGATGGCGTCGTATTCATTACAGTTAATGGCTAACAAGACTATCAATTTTTTAAATGATAAAACTGACAATATACGACAACAGTAGCAACAAACAACAAGCAAATGATGATAAAGAACATCGGGATAAATAGGAGGATGTCTGAAATTATGACAACAATAAAAAGCAATAACTGGAGAAAAGACAAAACACTCTTTGAAATATATTAATGTGTATAAACATACATATTTGTATTATACTTTTTCGGTATAGTATATGTATGCACATATGTACATACATATGCTGGTTTGTGTACTATTTATGTACGAGGGTGGCTCAATAATTCCGTAACTTTGAATTTGCCGCCTCATAGCTTAAAAGGTAACATTGGTCCTGCCAAAAAGGCATCTGCCAGTTGACTCCTGCCAAAAATTTTATCACGTTGCATAATTTAATTTGTGTTTGACAACGGGAGAAAAGGAGTATCTCTTAAACCAAGATAAATAATATGGGAATTTCGCTCCATCAAATTCAATGGCAAAAAAGTAGTTACTGGATTTCCTTGATGCTGAACGTTCTGGAGGCCCAGTTAAGGTGTCTACACGCGAAACAATTTGAAAAATTCACGATATGGTGTTGCATATCACACGGCTCGGTGGTTTCACTTTTGTGTGAGAAAGCTACCCGCCGGATGGATGCCGCGTTGGCTCACAATCGACCACAAACGCAAAAAAATAGGTAACAAGTATCAAAGCTGCAAAGTAAAATCCTCCTTGTGATCACAGGTGCTCCCTGGTGCGTGGCACATGTGACAACATACCTAAAGAAGGTTGTGTCCCCCAACATTATAAATTTATTTGACTACTTGTAATCGGTCATTTTAATGATCATTTTAATGAATGATTAAAAACCAATCGTATACGTAATATTTTTTATTTTAATGATGACTCATACGTCACCAAGGAAAACGATTGTATCACTTACATGGACATGCGAATTCAAGCAAACGATTCTTTTCCCCAATTTAAAGTGATTTATATATTGAAATAGTACTAAAAGGCGAACGAGTATTTGCATTTGTTTATTCTTAAAGTTGTGCACCAAGTTAATTGCATTCATTTGTGAATTTCAAAACACAGAAAAAACAAAAAACAATATGCAGTTTATTGTCATTGTTTTTAGTAACCATATCTTTCACAATTTTATTCATATTTGTAAATTTATTTCGTTACAAGCCACGAGGTAATAAATTGAAGATAGAAAACACGTTGTTACCTTTTACTTAAGTTTTCGGTTTCATTTTTTTCTTCTTTGAATAAGCAAACCCCCATTTTAGGAAGCAAGTTTAAGTTCAGTGGCTGATTTCACATACACTCACACAAACAATTTTAAATAGTTGCTCCAGTAAATGTGCTGCATCATCCAAAAGTACTTAACAAAGGCAATTATCGAGTTTATAAAGAAAAGGTAGCAGTGGCTGCTGCTGTTGTTGTTGCTGTTGTTAGTGCTGTTGCTGTTGCTGTTGCAGTAACAACAGTAGCAGCAGGGGTGCTATTGAATATGATATGAAACCATTAACAACAAAAATGAACTAAATGAAATGATTCTTTGCATTTTCCATGCCATGTACTCCTTCTAATGGTAGTTAGTGAAAAACAAAAAAGGATCTGAAAATATGAACATCATGAAGGACTTAAAAAAATAAAAGCGACATAGAAAGACAGAAAAAATAGACTACTACACAGCAAGTTAATAATATCAAGAAGATGAAAACAGAAACATATTTACGAGCGGAAGAGAATAAAAACTTAAACTTTAAATTGTTGCATAAAGTACAATTTTTAAACAAAATTCCTGTTGTTCACTCGAGTTGGGAAAATTCGTTTTTCTTTTTCTTTTTCTTTTTCTTTTGTTTTAAGTTTTCAGCGTTTAAACTAAAGTGTGGCAATTTAAAAGAAAATTGCTATAAATTTTAAATATAATTTTGTTTATTGTTTGTTTGCTACTTTTATTCGAGGTATCAAGTAATAATTATTATTACGCAAAGGTGCTAGACACACTAACGAAATGAATTTTAAATATAAAAGTTGCCCATAAGGATGAATAAAATACTCAAAGTCAAATCCTTTCTTCCACAGATGTTGAAGGAAATTATATACCTAATGACACTAATGTAATGTGCATAGACCTGATACCGTCCCTATCATGGTCAACTATCGAATATGCAAATGACAGTACCTTTCGAAAAACGAACGCTTTTACACTTTCCCTTCAGTTTTCAGATAACTGACGTACCTAATTCAGGATCACGGTAACGAATCTGGAAAAATTAGTTTTTCACATTCGGTAGTTGGACATGGTAGCGAAGATTCCTGTTACTATTGGTAGCATTCTTAAGTAAGACCACGGACATTCTAATACTTTTTGTGAAATTGAATTTTCGTTTTTGAGACTTAAACCATGTATTTTTTTGCCATACACGAATATTACTTTAAACTTGTTGGACAATGTAATAAATAGAAATCATTTTTTTTTTGTTAATACAAATATTTCCGGGAAAAGTTTTCTGTAGTTCCTTCAACAAAATTCAAATTCATGCAAATCATATTCGTATTCGTACCACCATCATCATCAGCACCGCTTTTCGTTGTCCCACTTTTCATGTATGCATGCATGGATGTACCAGTAAAAAGCAAATTCAGTGGAGGAAAATCGCAGTTAGAATATGAAATGTTGTCACGTGACAGGAAACGATACAGCAAAAACAATAACAACCAATCACAAAAGATGGCGACAAAAAAAAAACATAATTTTCTTGTTAAAAGCTAAAAATATTCAATTTAAATTTTTTTCTTACCATTTTCTCTGCCAGTTTATTTTTTGTTGTTGTTGCCTATGTTGCTGCTGGTGAGGTACACGGGCTGAGAATGAGTAGCTGAAAAGAGATAGATTGACATTGATACAATGTTACGGTTTTGCTGATTTGAGACACGTGTTGCATGTCAATTGTTGCTCATTGAATAATAAAATCTTATACTTGTCTAGGCCGGAGCTGGTGGTGGTCGTTTTGCAAATTTATTTAGTTCATTCTTTTATTGCTACTATTCTTGTTATTATTATTATTATTATTGTTGCTGTAGTTGTATTATTCATGAAATTTTACCAGGTTAATTTTGTCCTTGTGTGGAATAGTTTGTTTATTTGCGAAAGACACTATGACCAGCATAATGACTTGAGTGCCTTTAGACGTGTAAATTTCCAGCACAAAAGTAAAATTTTATATAATTCTCGTTCACAATACTTCCATACCGTTGTATTTGTCTTGTCAGTGACATATTTTCAATGCGATTAAGCAGGGAAAAGCTAAATGTTTCCATTAACATCTTGAAGAGAAAGAACTAAAATGCTTACATTAACAAGGAAAACAAATGGTTTCGTTCATTATTTCTTAATATTTATAAGGTTATTTGTATCCTCGCCATTAAGTAGCATCAAATTGTTACAATAGAAAGAAGTGTGATGCTGAAGTTATTGTTGGCTTTTTGTAATGCGTAGACTACAAACACCATTAGTGTTACTATTCGTGTTTAGTCCTACTTTTGTTATTTTTGGCACAATTTCGTTTGTAGATTTCTTCTCCCCCAGGGGGCGCGGTCAATTCATCCTGTCTTGGTGGCTTGGTGTTGAACCTCCTGGGGTATAGGGTTATCAGGTTTCCGGACCTAGGCCTTTTTGCTGATAACCCCTAAAAACTTGTATGTTGCTACCCAATCCCTGAAACAACAGGGCAACGGGCGCGCATGCAAGTAAACTAAAGTTAAAAGCGGGTTCGCTCGCTCGTCCGGAGGGGTAGTTGGTCTTTCCAGACCTTGACCTTTGGCCAATTGCCCTAAAACTTAATATGTTACTACCCAATCCCTGAATACCAGGGTAACGGGCGTGCATATAAGTAATTAAGGAAGTAGCTTGCTACGCTAGTCTGGGTAGAGGTGTTACCGATGTCTCAGGTGTGCAAGGAACCTAAAATCGGAGGTGCTTTTAACACGCGGCTGACCAGAGTCCTATCTGGTGCCACGGGAACCAGTAGCCCCTAGGACTTGTCCTAGACTGGTTATTGGTGAGGCCCCTTCGGGGATCACGTGGTGGCTGTGGTTAAAACCCAAAGATACGCGGGGAGAGGTATGGGCTGGATGAGTGTGTCTTCAATCATGGGCTAGTGGCATGATGTGGATGTTCTCTTCAGGCCATATATCTCTAGGTGCTGTTGCTATTCGACAGGGCTGCTCTAATGGTTACGGTAGGTGAAGCTTCAGGTCAGATTGGGGTAAAAGTTCCACTGCCGTGCCATTTGGGTAGTAGGAGGTTAGATAGCTCCAAGCATCTTAGCAAGGTGTCTGTACATGGTCCAGCAGCCTGTACGGAACTTGCTACCATGTTGTCCCTGTTGGGGGCACATGTTAGTTGGCGTTTCCTCATGTGCCCTTGGCGGGGGCTACTGGGGCGGTGGTGAACGTGCTTTATTCACCCTTGTGCAATAGTGCACCGTCAGGTTAGGCCTTCGGGCAGGTACTGACGTGAATCTTTTGCAACTCTGTAGATTTCTTCATTAGTACAATAAAGGGCTCATCTCTTATTAACAATGATAAGAATCATCTCACGCAGACAACTTCTCTATGTGAAGCAGGAGGAAGCGAATAGCTTCGCATGTAGGAGATGCAAACTTTTTCCAAAATATTGGTTTTTTCTATTGAATTGCGCGATGCAAACCTTCAGAACGGGTAAATTTAAATTTCCCTTCAAGATCGTCTTATTACCAACTCTTTTAACTCCGCGATGTGCCTTCAAAATTATATTGATTTAAAGGTTGGAAATTCGTGCGGCGTACAATTACGTTCCCGATTTTCAATAAATTGTTGCGTTTTTGTTATACAAATTAAAAAAAAAAAAAAAAAAAAATAAAAACTTTTGGTCGGGTCTATTTTGGGCTGCAGGCTCTGTACAGTTACCATTAAGTAGAGAATAATTCTTGCACCTGGATAATGCTCCTCTTGAACTGCATCTGCATTCATAATTGAAAGTCAGCATTCGGCTTCCTAAAGTTGCACTAGTGTCTGGCAGAGTGTTTAGCGAGACAGCTGTCCTTCAGCAAATAAAGAAAACAATTATATTAAACGACTTTAAATTTCCCCATGATTGATATTTTTGTATGTATGTGTTTGTGAATGATTTTTATGCAGTAGGAAATATTAGCTTGGCAAAGAAATGAACACGAAAAGAAACTGCTTCAATTAAAAATATGTAAATAAATTTTATTCTCTCCTCTCGGTTGGCTACAACACCATAGTGGAAAGTAAAGATAAATTAAAATAAAATTAATAATAATAGGACACACGTTGGAAATGGGTAAAATGCATTTATTTCGGCAAATTAATGAAATATTTCCCAGCTCAATTAATAAGTATATTTCTTTAGATTCCCAGCGAATTCCTAATTTTTTTAACCAACAAAAATTCAATTTAAAATTTAATAAACAACCATAAATATACTAACGTTTATATTTACAATCTCCGTGTCATTGGTGGGTTTCTTGAACAAAAAAGGAAATAAAAATTAAAATAAAAATGCCTTTAGTCATTGAGAAGGCCTTGTGAAGGAAAAAGAACTTTACACCTACACTGACACATACACACTATTATGCGAGAGCCTTACAGATAAATACATACATAGACTTATATAAATATTAACCAAATTTAACATGTGTGAAGATATACACACTCATGTCTGCACTTCCATAGTCAGGTCTGGTGCGGGTGCTATGAGGAGTGGAGCAGCTGTGCTGTTTTATTTTCCTTTACTCCAGGGCTGCTTTTAAAGTTGGTCAACCGCACAAAATACACAGAAAACTGACCATAAAACATCAATGCCATATACCGGCATCAGTAGCTGTTGTAGTCCGTAATAGTCACTCTGCAGAGCAGAGACCTGAAGAGACCAGCATCCTGAAGTTTTTCATGTTGCTTAAATCCAAAAAAAAAAAAAAAAAAAAATAAAAAGAAAATTGTTGAGTAAGTATGACCAACAAGTTGCTAAAGGTTCAAAACATCATTAAACGAACAAAAAGTTCTTGAATTATTCCCTTTTTTAAATTTGAGTTTTAATAGGTAGAATGGAAAGTTGCTACTAGTGGAAATTGCTTCTAATGTTAAAAGATACACATTTATATACGAGTTTCATTCCAGGCCAAACAAGAAAAATATGTATTTAAAACCACCCAAGTGTATTACGAGTATTCGAAGACATCCACACACGCACAATCTAGTCAGTTCCCAACTTATCGTTAAAGCTTTATATCATCGGACAAGTTGCAAATAGTTGCACAAATAACGTTTATAATAAAAAAAAAAATTAAATAAGAAAAGGTGCATGTACCAGAGAATGACAACGAGTCATCGTTTTGCCACCTCTGTCACAAAATAGAACATCTCTGTGTACATAAAGCATATTAATGGGCATAAAGCATATTAATGACATTTTTGTATATGAAATTCGTATAAATAATAATTTGATTTCAAACGCAGATGCCTTCAGACATGTTTTATTGCGTTTTACTAATTGGTGACACGTTATCATTCACTGGACAATAGTCATACAACAGTTGTAAAATCACACAACATACGACTTATACAATAATTTGCGAATTAGTCAATATTTATACACTGCAGTTTTAAATGCAAAAAACCCTGATAAAATTCTTTGAAAGTTCTTGCATCAGGTACAGAATTCAAATATTTTATCATGGGGCGAGTTATTTATTGCCTATGAATCGTGACCCTTGCCAAATGCCTTCTATTTAGATGGTGTCTTTAAAGTTGTATCGTTTCACTCCAAATATTTTCAGGTTGAATTTTGGTGCAAAGTTCCAGGTTAATTTGCCATTCGGAATATCATGTCTGTCACCACATAGAAAGTGAAGAAATTGATTTGAATGTACAGGAATTCATTAAGGGTCTTCATGAAACTGCTTAAATGCCTTGTAAACTTTGAATTTCCTACTCTCCTAAATGGACTGCAAAAAAAATTTATGAAAATTCATTTGCGCAATCTTTTTATATTTGCGAGGCAATTTTAGTTTCTAATTCTGCGCAGTTACAAAAAAAAAACAAGAACAGTGATATGAAAAGTTAATTTAATTTATATTTAAGATTTAATCAAACAAATTGTCTTAATACTTTGTGTTTCAAAATATTAAAAATTGCAAAACAGTTTAAAAGGGCGCTTCATGAAGAAAGTCTCGCAAGTTTGCCATCCAAAACCAACAAGAAAACAAGTCGCAAAAAATGGGAAAAGTCACGAATTCGTTTACCGAACAATTGCCAGAAACAAATTGGTTTTTGTTTTAGCTCCTCCAATAGCTGTGACATCCTTGCTATAGGCAATAACAACCACGCGGCAAGTTGCCTATGAATTCTGACAACCTGAATTTCCGAAATTTATTTGCTATTAAAAAAAAGTGAAAAGAAATAATAATATTTGTAAAAAGTGTTAAGTTAGCATTAGTTTCGGTTGTCAGTGGCCTAGATTTATAGGTATTTCCAATAGAGATAAATAGGTACACTGAAGTCATTTTGAAAATAATCTTGAAGATGAAAAAGAGGCTAAAAAGCATATGAAACAAAGGCTTTAAGGCGGATACTAAAAATACAATATAATGTAGGATTAGATATAGACACTTAGATATAGTAGAATTAGCACGTAAGATACTATAAGTAGTATGTAAGATTCATAAGTAGCATTTAAGTTATATTTAAGATATGAATTAGTGAGTGCTCATAAATTTTGCCTTTCACTGTAACCTTATGTACCAATGTACACATATGTACGTATATAAACATTGTTGTATACCGCTATACGTTAAGTAACACAAGAAAGAAATAAAGAGAGTGAGTCGTTGGTTAATCGTCAAAGACTACAGATCAGAAGTGGGATCAACACGCGCTACGAAACGTTTTGTTCGTTCTTTGTACAAATTTTTTTTTATAAGTTTTTATTTACCGTTGCGAAAGAATTTAATTTGTCATATGTCAAGTGTGGACATAAAAAAAGTGCTGTTACGAGACTTAAAAGCGTGGTGCCAAGAAAACGGTATTGAGTCAAGCGGTACAAAAAACCTAGTGATTTCGCGAATTCAAAATAATAAAAACATATTTGAAAAATTTATAAAAGACTTCTTGTTGTCGTCTCAAGAAGACAAAATGAGTGAAGAAAAAACCAACAATGCCGAGGCCAGCGATAACGACAACAGTTGCGAAGGTGCCGTTGGTGGCGTGATTAAGAAAAAAATCTGTATAACGGAGAATATTAGTGAAGGAAATATGGTACAATGTGAAAGTATCGAAGAAGACAAAGTAGAGGATAAATTGGAAGCAGATGAAAAAGAAAACAACGAAATGAATAATTACAATAATTATACCACAACAGTTCAATGTGAGCTAAATGCTATGACCGAGCAACAAAAAGAGTTAGAACTTAAACTAGAAATTTTGCGAAAACAACAACAAATTTTAAAATTGGAAAACGAAATGCAAACTCTAAAAATGACAACAAATAAACATAATGCTAAAGAAGCATCAAATATTGACATACCTTTTGAAACATTAAAAGAATTTATACCGATATTTGATGGTAACAGCCAAGTGGATGTGTGGTTAGCTCAGCTAAAAAACGTAAGAGATTGCTATCAGTTAGAAGACAATATTGTGCGTGCATTGATATGTACCAAAATGAGAGGCAAAGCACAAGAATGGATGCAATCGAATTCATTATATTTAATTGGTCCAGTGGATGACTTAATTTTAAACATCAGTCAAATGTTTAGAAATAAGATGTCTAAATTAGCTATTCGGCAGAAACTACAAAATCGGGTATGGCAAGCTGGAGAAGCCTTTGCCATTTATTACAACGAAAAACTTAGTTTGGCAAACATTATACAATTAGAAGACGACGAGTTGGTTGAGTATTTGATAAATGGCATCCCAGATGTGAATTTGCGAAATACAGCAAGATTACATTGTTTCACGTCAAAATCAGAGCTTTTACAAGCCTTTTGCAATGTGGAGCTAATTATGCCAGAAAAAATTAAAGAAGGCGAGAAGTTCAAGGATACACCAAAACGCGAAGTAAAGTGCTTCAATTGCAACAGCAAAGGACACATTGCCTATGAATGCAGAAAACCAAAAAGAGAGAACGGGTCATGTTTTGCGTGTGGCGAGTTGGGGCATTTGGCGAAAGATTGCAGCTTGTATAAAAAAACAAAGAAGGCAGACAATGAAAATGAATATGTAAGATATTTTAGAATTATGTTTAGAACAGAAAATGATAAGCTTTTTTCTTTTTGTTTAGAATGTCAAATAGATTCGGGTAGCCCCATCAGTATTATCAAAAAATCGTGCATTCCTAATGAAATACATGTTGAAGAAAATGATATTGGAAGTTATGTTGGAATTAATAAAAGCAAATTGCAAATTTTTGGAAAAATAAAATGTTCAGTTATATTTAACAATAAAATTGTTTTCATTATACTGATGGTTGTGGATAACGAATCTATGGGATGTTCCGTTATATTAGGGAGAGATTTCCTAAGACAATGTAAAGCTAAGTTATTAATAGCGGATAATGAAAATGAATTTGTAGAAAATTTGGAAGAAAATATAATGCTATGTCAAAGTAATAAAAACAATGTAGAGGCTAATATGTTCAGAACAGAAAATGTCAGGAACGAGGATGAAATAGGCAATATTAAAATAAATGTTTTACGGAAAGATGAAGATGATAGTGAAACATTTGAAAAGCAAATGTTATCAATTGATTTCGATGTAGGTAATCATGATTATGAAATAGGAAAAGGATTGAGTGTTGAATATAGATCAAAATTTAAAAAACTATTTGAAGAAAATTACATTAGGCCTGAACGGCCTAACGAACCCAGAATAAGATGTGAAATGCGTCTGACAATAGAGGACGATAAACCGTTTAGCTATGCACCTAGGAGACTTTCATATGCGGAGAAACAAAAGGTACAGGAAATTTTAGACGAGTATTTAGAAGAAGGAATTATACGTCCAAGCGAGTCCGAGTATGCCTCGCCAATCGTGCTAGTGGGGAAAAAAACAGGAGGAATAAGAATGTGTGTGGATTTTCGTAGACTAAATAAAATCACTGCGAAGTGTAAATACCCAATGCCACTAATAGATGATCTGTTAGATAGATTAATAAATAAATGTTTTTTTTCGAAGTTAGATCTAAAGAATGGATACTATCATGTGTATATGCATGAACATTCGATTAAGTATACTTCGTTCACAACTCCCCTGGGCCAATATGAGTTTCTTAGGATGCCATTTGGCCTGACAAATGCACCATTTGTATTTCAAAGATTTATAAACAGAGTATTTGAGGATATGGTACGTGAAGGAAAAGTTATAATCTACCTCGACGATATTATGGTTGCAACCAGGGATATTGACGAACATATGGAAATACTCGAGGAAGTTTTTAAGCGCTTAGTAGACAACAGGCTGGAGTTGAGGCTAGATAAATGTAGTTTTTTTCAAAAGGAAGTAAAATATTTGGGCTATATGATATCAGGAGAAGGGATAAGGGCTAACAGAGATGGGTTGACGGCAATCCAAAATTTTCCGATACCAAACAAAGTGCAGGATGTTCAAAGTTTTCTGGGTATGTGTTCGTATTTTAGAAGGTTTATCAAAGATTTTTCAATCATAGCTAAACCACTACATGATATAACAAGGAAAGATAGGAAATTTAAATTTGGTGAGAATGAACTAGAAGCATTCAATACTTTGAAAGGGAAAATGGTAGACGCACCAGTTTTGGCAATATATGACCCAAAGGACGAAACAGAATTACATTGTGATGCAAGTTCTATTGGATTCGGCGCAATCTTATTACAAAGAAAAAATGATAAAAAATTACATCCAATATATTATTTTTCAAAGAGGACAACAGAAACGGAGTCAAGATATCACAGTTTCGAATTAGAAACATTGGCGATCATATATGCACTACAGAGGTTTAGAATATATTTACAGGGCATTCCATTCAAAATTGTGACGGATTGTAATTCTCTTACACTAACTCTTAGCAAAAAAGAATTAAATCCAAGAATTGCTAGATGGGCCCTTGAGCTTCAAAACTATCAATTCAAATTGGAACACAGGTCAGGAACAAGAATGAAGCATGTAGATGCTTTGAGCAGGTGCAACACAATATTGATGATAAGGGACAATACATTTGAAGATAATTTAGTAATATGTCAGAACAGGGACAAAAAGATAGGAGACATAAAGGAAATGTTGGGGAAAAAGGAACATTCATTATATGAAATGAGAAATGGTGTAATTTACAGAAAAATAAAAGATGGGTTAGTATTTTATGTACCAGAAGCAATGGAGGGACATGTACTTTTCAAATATCATGACGAAATGGGTCACATGGGCACAGATAAAGTTACGGATATTATAAGTAAAACTTATTGGTTTCCTAAGATGAGAAGCAAGGTCAATGAACATATAAGAAATTGTTTAAAATGTATAGCATTCTCTAGTAAACATGGTAGGAAAGAGGGCTTTGTACACAGTATTCCGAAGGGAAATGTCCCATTTCAAGTAGTCCACATTGACCATTATGGTCCCATTAACAGTAAAGATACGACGAAGAAACACATTCTAGTTATAGTGGATGCTTGCACTAAGTTTCTTAGATTATATCCAACAAGGACAACTAAATCAAAGGAGGTTTTAGATGCACTCAGAGACTATTTCAGAGCATATAGTAGGCCGGCCTATATAGTATCAGATAGAGGGACATGTTTTACTTCTGAGGAATTTGAAGGATTCTTACGTGAAAACAATGTCAGACACATAAAAGTAGCAACTGGGTCTCCACAGGCAAATGGCCAGGTGGAAAGAGTTAACAGAGAGTTAGGCCCAATGATAAGCAAAATAACAGACAGAGATAAAAATGTACCTTGGCACAAAGTCCTGGCAGAAGTGGAGTATGCAATGAACAATACAATACATAGAAGCATAGGAGAATATCCAAGTAAAATGCTGTTTGGAATAGAACAAAAGGGCAAAATGATAGATTGTTTGAAAGAAAATATAATGGAAAATGGTATACAATGTAGAGGTCGTAATGTTGAAGAAATACGAAGTAAAGCAGAAGATGTACAGAAACAGGTTCAACAATGTAACAAAATCTATGTGGACGGAAAAAGAAAAGACCCAAAAATATATAAGCTCGGGGACTACGTAATGGTAAAAAATTTTGATCAAACGACAGGAGTTTCAAGTAAATTAATTCCGAAATTCAAGGGACCTTATAGAATAACGAAAGTACTAGGGAATGACAGATATTATCTAAAGGATGTAGAGGGGTTTCAGAGAACACAGAGACCCTATGAGGGGATATGGGCAGCTCATAATATGAAGCCATGGATGGGAGTCAAGAGTTGCAATGTGACTAGTAGTCAACGTTGCACAAATACTAAAGATTGTGGCAGGGAAACAAAAGGGAACATAATAACAATAAGGAAAGAGAATGAGGAGGTGTTACCTTCATGTAGAATAACAAGAAGCAGGGCAGCTAAGGATCGGGTGATCCTAAATGTCAGGACGGCCGAGTTGTAGGATTAGATATAGACACTTAGATATAGTAGAATTAGCACGTAAGATACTATAAGTAGTATGTAAGATTCATAAGTAGCATTTAAGTTATATTTAAGATATGAATTAGTGAGTGCTCATAAATTTTGCCTTTCACTGTAACCTTATGTACCAATGTACACATATGTACGTATATAAACATTGTTGTATACCGCTATACGTTAAGTAACACAAGAAAGAAATAAAGAGAGTGAGTCGTTGGTTAATCGTCAAAGACTACAATAAAAACTAAATTTAGCCCCGATAATGTTAATCTGCTTTTTACGTAAATAACATGGAAACTAAAGGACTCATGGAAATAAATATTTTATTTAATATATAAATTCTTCATTCACTCAACTCATTTCTAACAGTGTATTACAAGGATAAATGCAGACACAAAGTTTGTGTTTCCATCTAATATACGGTACAATAACTGGCCAATGAAACATGTTACATGTTTAGGAAAATTTATGTGGCATTAAGTAATCATATGACTCTGCTCCCCTCTATACATCCATACTATACATATTTTGCTTCATTTATTTAAACACAAAAGAACAACATGTTTATAGAAAATATTTCTTCATTTTCTTCCAAACAGGCAATGAAGTGTATTAACATCCTTAAGTTGAAATAAAATGCCAAAGGCTCGGTATAAATTTGTAATTTTTTCTTACATTTATAGTGCAAAAACTCACACACGGACGTACATATTTTTCCCTTTTCTAATTCCTCAGAAAGAAAGGAAAATGATAAAAGGAAAGTGACTTTATATTGATAACAAACTGTCGGCTACTGTCCTGGCTGGCCTTGGAGAAAAGCATAATCTAAATTGAGTTGACAATTTTTGTTTTTGATCATGAAAAAAGTTCAATCGTTAAAAGAAATTTGAGTAAAAGAAATTAAAAACTTCTATTTTAAATTCATCTCCATCAATTGTCAACATGCACACACACACAAACAAACACACACACACACAAAACAACATACTTACGCCTTTAGTTGCAGACACTAATACGATTTGTATGCTTTTGGTATTTATTTAAATAAATTAAGCAAAAAATATGTAAAATTCTTTGTCGTAAATATTTAAAATTTTTGGGATCAAAGTAAATGTTTTGAAAATTGAATTTCTATCATTTTCTTTAATGTGTAAATGAATGTGTGATTGCTTATGAGAATAGCAGATGGCCATTTAAATATACTCGTATTTGTTGCTGTTTTATGTTTCAAGGTCTTCTTTAATATTTAAAGTTGCAGCTCATGAACAACAACTATATCATGATCTCTGCAAAAATATATGGTTGCGTTGCGCGTAAAAAAATTTAGCTTATCGTCCGTTTGCATTAAGAGCGTTCCTCATAGACACATTTTAAGGCTCAGAAACTTTTGATAAGAAATTCTATTCGAAAACACTACATATTTAATTGGCAACTACTTTGTAGTTGGTGATGTACAAAAACGATTACGATTTCCATTTAGTAGTCGAACATGTAAAAAATTATTCGATTATTTTGAAGTAAAATAAATCATAATATCTTTAATTTCTCATGAATGCTTTGGTGACTCAATTGTATAGTTTCCATTATAATCAAGAAATAATTGACTTCCACTAAGAGCTAAGACTTCTGTCTATATTTCAACAAGAACATGCCACACGGATCCATGCGTGCTATAGTACCAGATATATTTCAGGTAAAAAATTATGATTTTGAAATATTCACTTAAAGTAGGTTTATGGCAGGAATGTGCTCACTTTTGAATTTCCATAACACAAATATGTAAAACGCTTTGCACTCTAATTCAGGATTAGATGCTACATTTTTTTTTAATTTACTGAACAATTACATTTATTATATAAATAATGACTCTGTTTTGCTTTATTTTTGTTTGCATATTGGTTCGTGTATTATATATTCGGTCTATATGTTCGGAAGTTCTTTACTCTAGGACTATCAGCACAATAGTGATTAGATAAATAAAGATTTAGATTTTAGGAATTGTGAAATGGCGGTAAATAATTTTAGCCATGACTTTTCCACTTTCCGGGAAGTTTTTCAAAAGACATCATCAAGAGAAATACTTCTAAATGAAAATATAAGGCCGTTTAGTTGGGATATCCTGCTGTCTTTTGCTTTACCAGGCAAGTTTTTCTAAACCAGAATCCTTTCATTCTACCAAAAGCTTATTTGAAAAGCCCACTAAGAAAGGCACACTTAGAATTGTTATTGAAAATAAGCTTAGGAAAAGAAAAACTTACAAAAAGTTAGAAGAAAAAAATATTTTTACTTTCGCATTATAAAAAATTTCCTAAAAATATGATTTTAGTGTATTTTTATGATGTTAAGTTGTTGTTTCTTCTTAATAAACTTATTTTTTTACGATACTTTACTCGTACAGTCAACTCTCTGTGGCTCAGACACGTAATTGAAATTTCTTTTTGACATGCTCCTGTAATCCAAGGTTCACATGAAAATGACCTTCATAAATAAACAACTACAAAGAGAAAACAGGTAATAAATATATGAATGCCTAAGGATCTATAAAAAAGCAGGCAAAAGTGACTCGTCGATTTCATTTGGGTTTAGTTTAATGAAGTTGAAATTAGAACACAGCAATTGCATTTCATGTTGGCGAAAGTGAATTAAGAAAAGCACGTGCTGAGTTTAAGGAACAAACCATTTTTTTATATTCTTTCATGTAATAAAGTGAATTTGAAATAAATGTGTGTCCCCAAATCCCTTAATATGGAAGGCCATAGAGTTTAACTCTTAAATTACAAAATATTACACTGAAAAGAAAAACAGTTGAACATACTGGCAAATAATTAACTAATTGAAAACCCTTTTCACTTTTTTGTGTCTCATACTTGAAAGTATTTTTAATAACCATCGAATTGGTTTTATATGAGAGATACTATTGGTTATGAATAAAGTTTCGTGCTTTGGGAGGAGTCAGCAAGCGGTTTGTGGTGTCATTTGTTGAACAATGATGTGCCATAGACATCTACCGGAGTCCCCAGAGATAATAATCTAATGGCATCAAATAACACGAAAGTGGTAGCAATTGGGAATGGGTGCATTTTTTGAATGTTGAATGTTTTTTCTTGCAGTAAATTGTAGCGAAGTGTGTGGCATAAGGTGACACATGAATGTCACATTAAGAGCTTTCATGTGGTAGGCATGTCTCTTCACTGCTCAAGGTTGGACCTGGCGTGTTGACACCCGCTCAGTTCGACCAATGACTCCATCGGTCCATAAGAAGTAGGAGACAATGACATTTGCCACATACCACAATTCTTCAATACAATTCTTCTTTTAAAGCGAAAAATGTTTTGAAATGAAATTTAATAATTCGCAATCGTGGAAATCACTTGCCTGTATCTGTTTTAGTTTGGCGAATTCCACTAATTGCAAAAAAATCGAGGATCTGTCGTTTATAATTTCTAGAAAGTTTAAATCTTTCTAAAGTCCTGTTGAAATACATTAAAATACCATAATATTTTCTTCTAAATTAAACTCCCAGTTGTCCGCTTTTTCCTTCAAACGAGTAAAATTCTTTACATATTTCTGTTAAATTTTTTTTAAATTTATAAAATTTGTGCTTTTTGTTTTTAAGTGCAACTGCGCTGTTGCATGGAGAACTATTTAAAGTTTTATTGTGTTGCAGCTACAGTTGTTAACTTTTTTGTTAAGCAGTTTATTGTACACAATACTTTCTATGCGTTGCGCATTTTGAGTAGGAATACGGCGTGCTTAAAGTTGCAAGTTCCGTTTGGTTGGTTGTGCTTGGCTGTAAGAGAATAATAATAATAGTGACGCTGCATAGCTTTCCAATGTCATTGCGGTTTTTGTAATGGTAATGTGCACTAAAGCGCGTCCACTTTTTTTAAACTTTAGCCGATATCGCAGATAGTGTTGATTTCAGGTTTTGCCTTGTACCAGCTTTTTCCTCATCCTTATTGGGAATGAAAGTGGCTGCAGCAGAAAAATCTGAAGTGCTGACTGAACGTGGCCAAAAAGTTTGTTGTGCTTTGTCTTTTCTGTTTCATAGACAAACGTTTAAACTGTTGTACGTGTTGTAGTTGTTAAAAGAAACCGTTGCTAGATATTCAATAGTTGGCATTTTTTATTTGTAGTTTTTGAGTTCTTAACCACGTTTATGCACCCGTATTTACTTTTAGTGTGATATCAAGTGGGGACATCAAGCGTATTTCTTGAAATTGTTTTGGAATATCTTGACGTTCATAGATATGGAAGCGAGAGGTGAGAAATGTCTGCTTAAATGTCAATCTGAACTCAAAGCCATGAAAATGCTGAGATTGTGATCCGTGTGATTTCCAATGATTTAAACATTGGATTGTTATTGCAGGATGTTCCCTGTATTCACAATTTTGATAAAAGTAGATTTTTTACGTTTTTGTGTCACTTGCACTTGTCGATGGTCTCAATTTATTTTAAGTAAGTGCTCCTATAATTATTTGAAGGAAAGTAGTGCTTTCATGTCAATTTGATGCCATAAATATTGTTTTATTAAGAAAATAATTTTTAAAAACGGAACCAGAGATTCACAGACTTGTGAAAGATATTCAAATTTTTATAAAATTTTTCCAAATCGACTTCTTGAGAAGTTGATAAAATGCCCTTATGGATTTTTGAAACCAATGAAAATGTCTTCTTTGAGAATGATTTTCGTCCCTTTCATGGGGATTTTCTTTTTAAAATTCTTATGTTTCCAAATGGTCAAATATCAAATTTCAAATATAAAATTATCTAATGTTTGACACAAAGCACGGTGCTCCGGGTCACAGGTCTTTCTCTCCAGTTACTGGGTATTTTGACAGAGATCGACTCGTCAAAATTCATAACACGGGTAACTTACCGTTTTTAAGATTTAGTCACTGTGAGTCTAAGGACCAATTTGGTAGGTGTGTATTTGATATAAGACAATAAGAGTTTAAAATAAAAACGACAATTACCTTAGACTTTTGGGCACGCGGCTCAGATGCCTTGGGAAGCGGATGAAAATGTTTAAATTGGATTATACGGGCTTAGAAGTGAACACAATGCATTTACACTCAGAAAGGAAAATTGTCGCCCTGTCACTTTGGACGTCATAAATATGTAGTCTTGTTACTACACATACGGTATCTTTCACGTGGATCGGCGATGATGGGATAGACGATGATAGGCGAAATTAAAGTTTCTAATTTTTAGTGGCCAATTGGAAAACGCCTTTATAAGATGCTCTAAAAGCAAGAGCAATTGAACTTTGTACAAAGTACTCAAACATTTTTGAGAACATGAGCAAAATTAATTTTGCTTAAAAATTAAAAGCATCTGATGTTTCGAAGTGATCGATGTTGGGGAAAAGTGAGTTTATAAAAGTTCGAGGTGGATACACTTATGTTGTGATTAATATGCATCTGTAGAAAAAAAGAGTTAGTGAACAAAAGAAAACAAAAAGGAATTATTGATGTAAATGCAAGTATGATTTCTCGGTTAAAACATTTTGAGAGATTCTTTAAATTGCAAGCGAATGTTTTTTTAACTCGAGCCTTTTCGGCTTGTTTATAAAACAGACTGGATCTCTCGAGCTTATGCTTCAATACTCTACAAACTACCCAGAACCGGTTACGCAGCTGACATTGAATAAACCCCTCCTTAGTGGACGCTTCTGGAAACAAATTCTCCTCTTATTTTTTGGAGTCATAAAAACTTTTCTACACGCTTTGGCAATAAAAAAGAATTTGTTTTCTTTGCATTCACATTTGGTTGTTGTCTCTAAACAAATTCTATAGCTATTGTTGTTGTCGTTGTGACTTTTCTCTAAAAATACTGTACGTACTCGTACTTGAAATGCGTGGCTGCAATGAAAGTGCAACAAAAAATTGTTTTAATATTTTCTTTGTTGTATTTTGTTGCTGCTTGTTCTTGAACATTTTAAAGGCTGTGATGCATTTTAATTAATTTTGAAACAATTGCAACAAAAAAAGAACTATACATGTGCAACAACAACAGCATCATCTACAATAACTGTGTTGTTGGCTACATTAATGGGAAAAGGGTCCTGAGACAACGTCAAAAACAACAACGCACTTCTAGCAAAAACGCTAGAAGTGGAAACTACGAAAAAATACTACCACTGACGATTTAAATGACTACAGGCCATTGTTGATACTAATGTTGCAAAAATATGCGGAATATTTTGTAGTGGATATTGCTACTGTTGTTGTTGTTGCCAAATGCGTAGTTCCTATAAATGTTTCAAGTAAGATGTTGATATGTATTGTGCAGCTCCAAAACAATAATTTTAGCACAAAAGGAAGTTGGCTTATAGCTAGACACGCGCTCCACACTACATAAATAAAAAAAATAATAAAAATGTAATGAAAAAACATACTACTACATACAAGTGCCCTTTCGCATCTACGGACAACAGCATTCAACGTCATCATCGCCATGAATGACACGATGGCACAGCGGTAGCAGTAGCAGTTTTCAGAAAAAAGTTATGAAAAAATTTTCATCTTGAGCTACTCAAGCCGGAAAAATACAATTTGAATTTGAATAAAAATGGCAGGAAGAGGAAATAAAAACAAAAAGAATGTCTAGAGAAGGTAGAAGACCAAACGACGAAGGAAAAGAAGGAGCGAATGAGTGAACAAATGAATGAAATGCATAGTAAAATTATAATCAAAATGAAAATTACAAAAATATAAAACAGAAAAATTCAACCCTTTATTTCAGGATAAAAATACCACTACACTCAAGCTAATTTGAATAAAACTTGTCAGCGATGATAATCAAATAATTTGCTATAGTGCCTGGGATAGATTCAGATTGGTTTAAATAGTAATTAATAGCGTATTTTAAAGTAGTCGTTGGTCTGGAATTAGGGGCAATTCGTCCAAGTTTTCAGTCTAAAAAACATTTTGAAAGGAGAAAAACATAAGCGTTTCATACCCATATAGACGAGAGTGTTTATAACACATGGTTGAATAGACAAATAGACAGACAGGGAGACGAACTTGACTGTTTTGTTGAGCACCCAAACCCCTTGATCTTCATGGTACTCGTAAAAACGGAAAGAAAATATAAAAACTGAAACAACAAGCCAGACAGATAGACGCGCTTAAAAGGATGTTTGATACTGTGTGTCTGTGAGGAAGAAAATAAAATGGGGTAAGCAAAATTTTATTTATATGTTGCAAGCAAGCACAGGCAACAGGATGGAATTATATTGCCATCAAACATCAGTCAGTACAACAAAACATACTCGCTTAAGAGTAAAAGGGGATAACGCTGGTAGGGTTGGTGATGATGACAGCGATGATGAGAATACTCACGAGCTGTTTGATATTAACATCACCTGACGCGTTGAGTGTATGAAATACATTCAAGAATGCACTTGGCTTGTGACAAACCACCCACCCCAGTGTTTTCTTGATTATGCATTTTGCTAAATAAAAAGCAGCTATAAACTTCCTCTAACATTTGCTTCTTTAATAAGAACAATTGCAAAAAAGTCTACTAAATACATGTTAAAGCACGTCCGCTCACTAACATCCACGCACACAAACAATCACTCAAAAAATCCATATGAGTTTGTATTTAGAAATGCATGCGGAGCGGCTGGAGTGTGTGGCGGGAAACGCAGCAAGATAAAAAGTTCCTGTTGCTGTTCTGTTTCTGTTTCTTTTGTCTTTAAACAAGCAGGCAGACAAACAAACATTGAAACAAGCAAATAAACAGGCAGGCAGGCAGGCAGAAACAAATGCAGACGGACAGACACTCAAATATAAATTCATGCATAGTACAGCAAATAACAATTGCACTTCAACATAGACAAACGTGCTTTTTAAGCGTTCTAAGCTCATCATCATCACCAGCAACAACTACAGCAACAGCAATATACTCATTGTCAATAAAAGAATGAATAAACCTCGCACATGCACATGTACTACGTTCTATTTCAAACAGCTTCAAGTAGCTGTCCATGTCCTCATTCATACACTTCTTCACACTACTGAGGACTGAACTAAGTCAAGGAAATGCACGATCATGTAGTTTTCAGATAGTTCGCTGTCCTATAAGTGCGGAGGTTGTTGGTTCGATTCCCACCTATAACGTTGGTCTGCTTCACTAGAAACAAATGAAGGCCTCTGTTTTAATTTGCAACTGTATATGTAAAATTTAAGTCATTTAGTCCTTTTTGTAATCCTTTTCATTTATACAGAAGTAGACAAGAATCTTTTAATAAACAATTTTCAGGCCATGAAATTTCATTTTTTATCCCATTATATTCTCAAATTAAAAAAGTTTCATGCAATTAATTTTATGAAAATGAATTCTCTCATATGAGATTAAGTTGAGAGGTTAAGTTTAGCCGATATCAAAGGAACTGGAATTTGTGGAAACCGAGTGGAATTTTTCATCGGAGAATCGACCATAAATGCTTCAGCTCTCGTCCCATTCGTAGCAGTTGTAATACATCTTCTGTCGGGTATACATATGTATGAATTTGTACATCGGATCTGTAAAATCGATTCATTAAAAAGCTTCACTCGAGAGGCCCAATAGATGGCGAAGCTGGTATATTCGTGTATATAGTTTAGCTTCGATGCTCTATGAATACGAACTTGCGTAGACTTTGTTTACCCTTTGTTTACTTTGTTTAATATTATTTTTGTCATGTTCTTTTTAACATTCTTATCTTCGATAACAGCGGTACAGAAGTGTCAAGTACCCGATCGAAAAAGCGTAAAGACAGTTTTATAAATCTACACTTTTTATCATCTCGTTTTATTTTATATGTACAAGAGCTGGTCAATAAGTCCCTCCTCGTAACTAAAAGGGCAACACTACTCCTGTCCAGAGGCATTTTTCAGTTGACTCCTGCCAAATTTTGAAAAAGCTGCGTCATTTAGTTTGTGTTTGGCAGCCATTGATAGCAGACTACCGCGTTATTTGAGGGGAAATTGGAAAAAAGGGATTTCATGTGCTCATTAAGAACTGTTTTCGTAGCTCAGAGGTTTCAATTTTGAACGATCACTTGGGTATGAGAAAGTGTCTCGCAAGATGGGTGCCACGTTTGCTCACAATCGACCACAAATGCAATCGTGGCACAACTTCGCAGGAGTGTTTGGCGTTGCTGAATCACAATATGGACGAGCTTTTGAAACATTGGATAAAGTGTCCTCGTATTGAGCTCAAAGGAAACTATGTTGAAAAGTAAAATGAACTTTTAAAAATCCTGTGTTTCATTCAAAAGGTAACGGACTTATTAACCCGCCCTCGTATGTATTTGCATCCATGAAAACTTTACGAAAACAGTTTCAGCACTTAAAAATTTGCTTCATATAACCCCAGTGTAAAAATCAAAGCTCCATGACAGCCTTCCCACCTGTGGAAACACAAAATTATTCACAATTTATTCAAAAATTATTGAAAACAAAATGAAGGAGTACAACAAAATTTAAATAGTGCAATTAAAATAGTGCAATTAAATTTTTTATTTTAATCAACACACATTGCATTTATTTCAAATTTATTAACAGATATCATTATATACGAGTAGACATAGACGTACATATTCAAATATGACATCGCTTTTGCGCCACCTTGTACTTTATGGAACAAAATCAATTTTCATTATTTTTTGTTGCATCTTAAGCGATAATGGGCACTTGCAACAAAATTTGTATGATGGTTGGATTGACTGCAGTCCTTCCATATTTCCACAAACATTCCAAGTTTTGCTTTGTTATTGTTAAGACTTTTTTAATTTTAATTTTTCAGTGCTCATCTAATATTCTATTGCCATTCAGTTATTCATTCATTCATGTCTCTTCCGGCCATCGAAGAAATGTTGTAATGTGTGTAAGTTTGTCTGCATTGTTATTATTGCTGCATCTTTTACAATGCTGTTGTTGCTAGGACAATTACCAAAGACACACACACATACGCACATAGATAGTCGCCCAAACACACGCACATATCACTTCACATATTCCTTATTGTCATTCTTATTCTTTCTTGTTGCATTCTTTTCCCTGTTGTTATCGTTGTTCATACGGATGCTACTTATTGTTGCTGTTGCTTATAAAAAAACTGTGCAGATGTTGAGTGGTCTAATATCACACCCATTTAGACATGAGTTCATAAAGCAATAATCTTTCTATTCCTACGCAAATTGCAGCGAATTATCAATTTAAATAGACTACACGAGCAGATGTACATCTCGAGAACGTTGCAAGCCAATTGAATTAGAAAAGTAAATTTGCAGTGTACACGGATAATTTTATATAAAATTCCAACACTTAATCGCACGTATATGGGTAAACAGCTTGAGAACTGTTAACTGGAATAATAATTTGGGGGTACAAACGATTAACATCGATTTGTAGTACATTCGACTTGCAGATACTGGAAGACGTGCAGCTGAAGTGAATGAATGTTTCTGTTTCACAAGGCGCTTGTAAGTAACAAAAGTGTCTCCACGAATGGATGTATTTCTTGGCATAATTTTACAATATTGCAACTCCTGATTTTTTGTGAAACTTCACAAGACTAAAAAATTAAGACGATGCATTAATTTGATTGCTGTTTCCGCTGTTGTTTATATGATTCTTTCTCCGAAAAGTGTTGTAATAGTGTTCACCATTAATTATGCGTTACGAGAGGAAATCCTTCATTTTATACATACTACGGAATTTCGGATCTAGGAACACATCGGAATTCTTCCCGAAGACTAATAAAATCCTCTATGGGACTTCCCTTAGACAGTCTAGATCCGGAAAGAGACAATTTCCCAGAAATCTGAATCTGCGCTCCTGCAGAGCAGGGCTTCTTCTCTGTGCCGAATCAGTTCCTCCACTGGCCATCATAGGAGAATCCTAGATGTTGCGATATACGTCCGATCGCACAGTGCCAACCAGAAGCGCTAGAGACCTCCTTCAAAGGGAGAGATGCTGCCTCGTCTTGCTGCCACTAATCGTAAGCCATAGAATCCTGGATATTTTGCATTTCGTAATCTTAGACCACCAAAGTTCCGTTTCCCCCAGCGCCCACGCCTTAATTCCATTGGACAATTCATCTATAATACGTTCCGTTAGTTTTTGCAATAAGAATTAAGTTGTTATTTTTTACTTAAATTAAATATTTTTTTCTTTGACGTAATAACTGCAACTTCTACTCTCTGTATATATCGACTGTGTCGTTACTGTTCGATATGCTCATGTGGCTGATATTTCATCATAATATAATATTCCCAAATGCGAATCCAGTCGACAAAAATATCAATAAAAGTATAAAATTCTGTGAACAAAAATTAAATGTTTAATGAGGACGATTTATATATACAGTACCATGTAAAATATGCTGTGTCAGGACTAGTATTGAAGTATTTCCTTAAAATTACTGTTTCATAACTTATGAACATGACTTTATATCCAATGAACAGGATGCAAAAAAAGGAAACGTCCTATAATAACAAGCCTGTATTGAAATCATTAAAAAAAGGTGCGAATTTTAATTACTTCCGGATCACAAGTTTTGAACCTTATTGGCTTTTTGGGAGGTGCTTTTTTCACTGGTCTGCCTTGTAATCTATCGTATCCTTTCTCTCTCGTATTTCTTAAGAATCTATTTCGCTAGTTGTTTTCATCACAAGTTTTGAACCTTATTGGCTTTTTGGGAGGTGCTTTTTTCACTGGTCTGGCTTGTAATCTATCGTATCCTTTCTCTATCGTATTTCTTAAGAATCTATTTCGCTAGTTGTTTTCAATAAAAGACTTCTTATAACTTGAATTTGAATCACCGATCCATCGTAGGGGACAGTGTGTTATGAGCAGTTTTCGGACATGTCGCATTCTCCTAATGGTTGGATATCGCTCATAACTTTTTGTCAGCTTCATATTCTTAATTACAATATTGTGCGCCAGACTGTACGAAAAATATATCCTTCTATTGTAAGCAGGGATAAGCGATGCTTGTAAGGATATGATGTGCAGGTATTTAAATATGGTATACGTATCAATATTATTTTATTTGTATATAAACATACATACATGTGTATGTATGTATATGTGATTGAGCTTTTTAGTATGAATATTTGGGACTAGTCTCGTTGTTGTTGGTGCTGCTGCTGTTATCGGTATATGTTTTCAATTGTTATTAGTTTTATGTCCTTCGTTAAAATGAAAAGTAATTGGATTTGTTGATGGTTTTGGATGGCTTTGTTGGCTCAAAAGACCATGAATGCTTGTTTTGCTTTCTATTTTGTCCTCGTAGGTATGTACGTATGTATGTGTGAGTGTTTATACATTTTTTTTAGATCAATACGTTCATCTACATACATTGTAAATGTACGGTTGAATAGATGTATGAATTGGTTACCATTCAATAAATATTAGAGAGACAAACACACAATATAAAAGGAAAAGTTCATTATATCTGTATGCCACACATATGTACATACATGCATATCAATGTATTTATGTATATGCTCTACGTTTTTTAAAAAACACACCCACACATGCATATGCAAACATCTTGGAATAACTTTTATGCACACACACTCATATTTGCCAGTGGATCTATGTGTACTCGTCCCTATTACATACGAGTATAAGTTTCTCATATAGAAAATAAAAAAAATACATACACACACATGGGAATGTATAAAAGTTATATAATCCTTCAATTGTAAAATGTTATTTATTTTTCACTTGATAACAATTATTTTTCCGGTATTGTTAATATTCGAAAAGGTTTACCAAAAAATCTATGGATTAATTTAACATGTTTCTAAATTATTTGTAAAATAGGAGAAAAAAAACTATAATTGAAAAGTTTTGATTGGATATTAATCCTTTTCTGATGTGCTTTAAAAATTGCAACATAAACGAAGTGTTTGAAAATAATATGTGGAGCAGGATTTTTTTTAAATGACTTCGTTTTAAAATTTTGAAATCTTATACAAATAAAAAAATCTGCGTCATTTTAATTATTGAAATCACTTTTAGGGTGAGAACTTCAGGTTTTGAATAAAAATATATTCAGGATCATTCAGTTTCACGAGCAGATTAAGTTGGTCCTGCTTGAACTTAATTGTTTGACTGGTATAAGACTGCTCAGGTGTGTAAAATAGAAATTTATTCACAATGTGAAAGAAATGCCCACAAATGTTAATGTATTTAATAATAAACACAAATATGATGGTACTTTGGAAAAGTTTTTAAAAATATTCAAATTTCATTCACATGGCGATTCCGAAATGGTTTTAGATTTTTAAAAAATTTTAAATCTCAGCTTTTAAGCTGCTAATTATCATTTATTGTGTATTTATCAAATTTATAATAGACTTTTTTTACATACAATTAGAAACCATAGACAAACCGATCGATCTAGGGCGGTCAAACTTATATCCTTAAGAAAAAAATTTAAGCATGCTAAATATAAGCTGAGGTGAGGGGATATAAAATTTCAACGGAATTTGAATTTGAAATAGTCTTGAACTCGTCTTTTGAATTTTTGTATAAAATTTATTAAGAAAAATATTTGTGGTTGTCATGAATGTTCTTCAAGATATCTAACATCTGTTACTCCTTAAATGTTGCATCCATAAATCTTAAATATTCTCGCTCTTATTTTACTCCCTGTCCGATTCTATCAAATGTGAGCAATTTGAAATATTTTTTTTTAATTTGTAAATGGAATTACGTGCCATCGTGCGTATGATTGGTGTTTTTCCAAATTATTATCCTTCATGTGTGATTTTCAAAGCCCAAGCACTGCGTTGTCCTCGAATGTCTGTTTTCTCACTTTGATATTTAAGTGCAATTTTTTGAACCACATCTTATCTAAAATTATGTAATACAAGCATACAAATTATGTAATATGTAAGTCATTATAGCAAGATCCATAGAAATAGGGCTAATGGCTACCAAACCATTCTTGTTAAGCGGAACTTGAAATATTTTGTATCAATGTGAACACGCTTTATGTGGTATGAGTATTTATTTGTGGAATAAGCATAAATGAAAACAGAAATTGCTTTCATCAGTCATTCATTTTTCTAACGAAAATGTTTTCATATCTTGGCATTTGTTTCAGATGTAACAACAAATTGTGGCGTGTATGTGTTGCATATGGTGGTACACCGATACACACACTCGTTCGTTTCTATGGATAAACAAACATTTTAAGTCAAGATAAATATTCATACGATTCTGATATGAATTAATCTTTGTGCACTAAAAGCAACAACCAAACGTTTATTTTGTACTTTTTCTTCAACTCAAAAGCAGCCTTAAAAGGTTGGATCAGGAAGGATTCAGACTCAGCTGCGTTGCTGCCGCGTGCATGTAAGTGTTCGTGCTGTTGAGTCTCATTTGAAAATAGAAATTGTATTCATGTGAGTTTTGATTTATAAAAAAATCTGTATCTTGTGGGTTCTTCTTACAGAGTGTGATGTACTCCAGTTGTTACTCTTCCATGGATTCCGCTGCGCAGTTGTTGCTGAGGTTGTATTTTCTGCTCTTAATATTGCATGTTTGCAAAAAGAAAAAAAAAACAGAAAACACAAAATCAATTCCATTTGCCAGTTACATTTGTGTGTGAGTATACGCTTCAGTGTGCGTGTGTTGTTGGTATTTACAAGTCGTTGTTTGTTATTGTACTTAACAAGACACCAATTAATCTATTTCATTTTTATAAAAAATCTACACACATTCATTCATTTGTCTTCGTTAGCTAGAATAAATATGTATGTAAAATTACATGTTTTATACAGTTACATACAAAATTATTCGCACAACTATAAAAAATTTATGTCAAAAATTTTAAAATTTTCCAAATAAGTTGGAATTATTTCGGATCTAATGCAATATTGCAGGAACTGTCAACTCATATTTTCATTATATTGAAACTTGTTTTTAATACTCACTGTCTGTATGCAAATTTCAGTGTTTTTCACTAGACATGATAAGCTGAAAAGCGAAAATATTAAAAAAATATGCAAAAGAAATCCTTGTAAAGTACACCCTCTTCTGTTTTCTAAATATACGAGTATGTACGTGCGTCACTAATTAAGCCTTGGCAAACAAGCAACATGGTTTTATTGAAAAAAATCTTCAACAGCAACACATATCAAACATACGAGTAACTGACTGACTGTACGTCTGTCTATGTCTATCCTGCTAACTGACAGTGATAAAAATGATTTCGTGTTTGCTGTCTTTACATTTGCTAATATTTTTCCATTTCCGTCTTTGCATCTTGTTATTCATCTCTACAATCAACAGATTGCTTTTAACAATTATTAAAGACAATTTCTCGTATTTCTTCTGCAATAAGTGCCAAAGTTTCTTTCAAATCATCTTTTTTGTGAATGGTTTGATGAATGTACATACATATACAAATTAATTAAGACATGCAACTAATGGCAGGTTGTTATCTCTTCCGCAAGCACCATATTTTTAGCATCCAACATTTGAAATACTCGTATCGAGAGTTGAATGTGATTATTTTAATGGGTATTTGCATAATCGCAATAAAGCAAATTTTAATTCAATTTTAGATTTGCTCTGATCTGATTTGATGATTAATTTTCAAATAGAACGCCAAATCTAACATTTTCAACATAAACAAATGAGTACAAGGGAAGATTCTAAAGTCCTACGAAAATTTTTTTATACGTAACTCCATCAAGATGTAAAGTTATTAGTTTAATCATAAAAAAATGATTTTAAGGAAAAAAGTAATCGGAGCTTTTTTTAACTTGAAGCGTTTAGAAATTTGTTCTCATTTTGATTCGCTTTGCTTGTTTCCACATTTACAAAATTAAACCAATTGTAGAATATTGAATTAAGAGTTGTTTAGCGTACGACCGATCCACCGGCTGAATTGAACATAATGAATCGTCCATTTTACTGAGCTCTGAGCTATTGTCTTGTAGACAAAAGAATGATCATTTATATTGCCCCCATGGTCATCCATTTCGTTATTCGTTTTTCGTATAATATGACATGGTACACTATTAAAAAAAACAATCTTATTTATATTTTTATTTATCAAAATTATAAGCCCAACTATAATTATGTTTATATGATTCTCTTATTTATATGAGAGTTTTTATATGAGAATACGAGGTTGAATGCCTTTCAAACATGAAGGTTGCATTCTACTGAGGAATTATTGTGACACGAAAAGACCTTAATCCACAACAAATAATAATTCTTTGAATAATTAATTGGGAGAATGTCCTGAAGAATTTTTATATATTCATAAGAAATCCTACTTAAAATCTCAAAATGAACTCAATGACATTAAAAAATAAATTCTTCCCAAAAATATTTATAAATGCGAAAAAAGATTGAAATCCCTTGCGATTATGATTTATTGTCAAAAGAAATCGTTACGATAACGAGACAGAGAATTATTTGACTTTTGCACAAACCCTGCGTTTCTTAACTCTAGTATACTTTACGGGATCGCAAACTAGGCCTTTAAGTACTACAAGCAGGACGACAAACGTTTATGAGCAAAATAAATATATAATAAAAAAATATATATCAATTGTTTTATATTTGGTGACCTTCGATATTTTTTATAAGAAAACTTTTCAAGTTATTGATATTAAATCATATTTAAACCTTGAACTTTAAAAGAATACAAAACCGAAATGAAAAAGAAAATGATTTGGCCGAAGCAACAGTGGCTCCCCTGATGGTGAAGTCTATAATAAAAAATATACACATGGCAGAGGAGCGTATAAGGACAAACAAAGTGTGTATGTGTGTGCGTACGATGTGGCAAAAATAGCTAAAATTGTGTAGTGGAACTCACTGTTTTACTGAAATTAAGTGGAGGGGGAGGCGGCAGTAACGAGCTGCTGTGTAATGATGCTGTTTAACTGCAAAAACAACAACTTCAATTTATTTCTTTATTCTTATTTTTTTATCTGCAAATATGTGTGATGAAAACTCTCGAGGGACTTTTTAACCAGTTTGAAAAACAAAAATACATTACAACAACAAAGGGACATACAAGTACAGAAGCAATAAAACTTGATCCGATTCTCAATTGAAATTTTTTGAAATAAAAAATAAAATACGAATATGTTCAATATAGAATTATAAAAAAAATTAAAAATTACGAAAAGTAAAGGGAAGTGTGTCTGTGTGTTTTTAAAAGGCTGCTTGGGAAGAATGGGGCAACAAAGATTAAAAATGTAACAAAACGAAAAACATACATTTAAAAGTCTAAGAGGGTGATGGCCGTCAAGGCGAGCAAACAAAACAAACAAACATTTACGGCTTGTCTCTGACAACCTTCCTGATCCATGGCAGGATCCGAATCTGTAACCTCTAATTTTATAAATTTTATAAATGCATTATTGTGTTACAGTGTTATTTTTTTAAACATTTTTTAAAGTAAAAAATTCCAGGAATCAAATAAAGTGAAGGCCACAGCCATTTAATTTATAAAATGTAAAAACAATTATAGGATGCATGACCGAACGAACTTCACTTCAAAAGACTTTCGCTTTCTAGATATTTTAGAAGGACCTTAAGGGAAAAATAAAGCATAATTTTGACTTAAAGGGCCAGAAATATATTCGAGGATATTTAGACGGGTTCTGCAGAATCAATAATTAGAAACCTGGTGTGGGGCAGCTCAAACTGAAGCGCTCGTATTTTTTGCTGCCGGTTGTTTTGAGTATTTAAATTGAAAGCGATAACAAAAAACTCAAAATAGTTTTCGTTTTCAATATAAATAAGGAGGCAGTTAACTTTTGCAGAAATCAATTGAGGAGCATTTAAATCGTGATATAATTAACTCAGATTGATGAAGAGTCACGAAGCACAGGAAATCGTGTCTGCTTTTGATTGAGTGATTTCATTATGAACGAACTACGAACTAACTTTTAGCTTAAAAATCAATTCGAAAATGAGCGCTCCAAAAGTTTGACGATCAAGGACAGAGCATAGCGGTGGCTAAAAAGTTCGAGTTAAGCAAGTTGAAAAAAGTCTTTATAGGACGCACTGAGGCTGTGGAGCACTTCCTCTATGATTGTCCAGTTTTTGCGCAGGTGGACTGACTGAAGAAAGTTAATGAACTGCTTACATGGCACATACATAGTTCGTTTAAGGTACTCGTTTAGGCTTCGTTTTTCCATGTACGGAAGGGCACAACGGGCTTCTCAGTGGCTCTTGCTCATTCGATTTTGGCAAAAACCTAAATTATCTGCTTACGTTGAATTCAAAGAAGAATGATTTTCTAAAAGTAAGATTTTTGTGCTTCTACTTCGAAATTCCGCTTTCAGTTTTTCTCACCTCCTTCATTCGGATCTGTGCAAATTTGGCAATATTTTTAGTTTCTAAACCGAAAGAATCTGGTGTGGTCTGCGAAAATACAAATGTTTTCGATTGGGTTGGTGTGTTTTGCTTCGCTACATCCAAAGAGGAACAATAATTGTGTTTGCTGGGATATACGACTGTATAGTTACTTTTAGAGTTGAGCGAATGATTGTGAATTGTTAAGTTTAAATGGTTGAAGTATGTCTGAGTGTGAATTCATATAAATAAAAGTACATACTGACTGAATGGCTGACAAATAAGCAAAAAATTAACTGGAAGAACATTTTACGAACGGACACACATGTGTATTAAACTACTTTTCCTTTTTTGTTTTGTTGCTTTGGCCCAAAGACGCAAAAAATAAATGAAAAAATTACAAAATAAATGACAAAAATAAATTGAAAATGAAACAAATAAAAATACAACCGCAACTAACAAATACATACACTCACATGCACACACTCACATACACACACATACGATAAAAACTTCAGACTCTTTTCCTTCTTGCACTAGTTGCCATAAAACAATGATGCCAATGTTGAAGTATCTCAAGGAGATTCACAGACAGGCGTTGCTTAGAATAATCAAAATAGAAAATAAATTACATAACAAACACTGACGCACTCACACTATTGTTTGCACACACATACACACGCTTGTTTCAACATTAATAATGATAGAAGCACTTAACATTTTTTTAACTTCTTGTCGCATAAAAATTTGTTTCGGCAAGAAGAAATGAAATCTTATTTATAATCCTCATTTATGGCATATTTTTATTTTATTATTATGGTCGTCCTTAGTTTTAAAATACAAAAGAAAGTTGCATGGTGGCGGCTGCTCTCAATTGGTAGACAAAGTTTTGAAACATGTCTTGACGCGACTTATGGAAATTGAATTAAGATTGTCGCAAGACACATTGTAAACAAATGTGCAACAATTAAATGCCCCCGTTCCCATTGCTGACAAACAGACTGGAAAGTATCTCCTCTCCTGCTGCAAATTTCGTAACCATTCATTACTCGTATATCATTTATAAAGCAGTTTGCTGAAATATTAATTTAGAACAGGGTCTTGTATTACTGATTACTGGTTGTAGCATCTTGAAGCCACAATCTTTTTGCAACAATACAAACCGATAAGCTTCCCAGGTTATCATTTTCGATAAGCGAATACGCAAATCTGCCACAGCTCTCAAAAGTTGTATATCTCTTTGATTATTTTGGTAATAGGTCAGCAAACACAGCTAAAGATATAAAGTCAAGGCTCAATGGGAAAAGTTAGAACAGAAGCAATAATTGAATTAAAAATAAATATATTTATGGTGCACTTACGTACTTACGATTTTGCTACCCTACACTCTACAAACACCAATATTGCTGACAAATATAAAAGAAAACAACAAATGTTCACAAATTATTGATAAAATACAAAAGATGAAATTGGTCAAAAGGAGTCAATCGTCATATTCCAATAAAAATGAGACACGCCGTTGACAATAACTGCGACACTAAAACCCCTTTTTTGCTAAATGGACTACTGTAATTCAATCTTAAAAATAATCGTAAAAACATACAAACATCCATAACAAAGTCACACATGTTACGCATATAAAAAAATTGAGAATACAAAACTTCAAAAAAACAGAATACATTTCGGAAGGAGTAAAAAATACAATTCTGTCAGTTGTTTTATTAAACTTTCTCCTCCTCTTTCTTAAATGCCTCCGCTCCCGTTCCAAGTCTAATCATCAT